>CM045496.1:41482940-41591451 GCA_024704745.1 Rosa lucieae
CAGTGTCAGTTTTTATCTATCCAAAACCTAACCAAACCAATTTGAATCAAAATTGGAAAATGACGTTATTTTCTGCATTTCCAACAATCTCTGTTTGGCTCCTCGATTAGCCCTCAAGATGGGCTTTCTATTTTAGTTTTTACTATAGCTCCCTAAAAGCAAGGTTTTAAATTTCTCCGAAACTACCGAAATTTCCGTAATTTTGAAGTACCGAAATGAAATTCATATGCTATATCATTTTCATAAGAAGTTTCCTGAAATTTTCGGAAATTTTCCGTACATTTCCACGAAATTTTTAATTTCCAAAATATCTACACACACAATATATATTTAAAAATTCACACCGAAATTTTGTATGAAATTTCTCTAAAATTTCTGTTAAATTTTTATGTCACCTAAAATGAATTTTACTTCATACTTTTATAGAGAAAATATGAAATTTTGATTTTTTTTTTGGTGCAATCAAGTTGAATACAACAAAAAAACCTTTTTGTTTTTATCGGCTACAAAGTTGAATGCTCCAACCATAACATGATTTCCTTTTTGGTTCGTCTCAAATATTGTATGCTTCATACATTGTAACATCTGTTTGGACCCAAAATGAGCATTTTGACCTGACAAGGCGTGTCTTGGAGAAATTGAGCCAATGTCAGTGGCTCAAGCTATATATTGTCGACAAGTTCGAAATATATTATTTAGAGGCTAAATAAAGCCTACTATGAAGAATTATGTGAGAAAAGGAAATGATGGAAGCATGGAAATGCAAAGTCAACTTTAGCACATTTTCCTACTTCGGCTAGGAGAAACCAAGCTAAACAAGGAAGGAGGGGAAGCAGACTAACCAAAAAAGATCCAAATGAGCTGAAAATTTTCAGATTAATTCTAGACATCCCAAGGATCATTTCTTATGAAGAGTTCCAGAGCTAGTTTCGAGTGGAAAGCATTCAAACAATCAGTCCAATTTTCTACAGAAGCAAAACTGGAAAACTAGACCTATGAGGAGTCCAGCAGCGTTTTCGACCCAAGCATATGAAATTAAGCTCTGAAATTTCACCACAATGATATACACTCATTTTGAATCATTTGATATGAAGAAGTTCAAGACCTATTCTGATTTCTTGGTGGAGATATAATTGAAGGAATAAAGGAGCCGAAAGTGATTCAAAATCACTCCAAAACTCATCATTTCTATCTCCATTTAGTGCTTCACTATCATTTGTTTAAGGCCAACCACTTTGGCATGGTAGCCTATAAATAGGGGTTACAATGAAACACTTCAACAGATAATTCATCACAACAATCTCTAAGATTATCCAAGCCTCTCTAGAGCAACACCTCTCCCTCTCTTACCGGTAGTCACACTCTAGTCCTAGTCTTCTCAGGAGCCGACTGTCAGTGCTACCAAACCCTCCAACCAAGCTAAAGTCACGCTTTAGCAAGTTCTCCCCACTTCCAGTTGGTTTTTCACTCTGCTAGATCTACAACATCGAGTATCGATTGTGATTTTGAAGAAGCTCGGCAAAAGTCCTCGCCACGAGGCACAAAGAATCCCACGACGAGGTTGGTGCTCTCCTCGTCCACAATCACTTGAAAGAAGTCAGGTCAAGGGACACCCCCGACGACTGCACCCGAACGGTGCTGGCACGCCCGCGCAAGAAAAGAGACTGTTGACCAGCTACAACAAAACTGGAGCCAAACAGCATCATATTAGGTAATTCCACAATATCCGATATATGGATTGCATGTGGAGATGGAACAACACGAACACATACAATAACCATGTGATGAAGTACGAAAATCATTTCCAAATTCATGTACTTGGGAGCAGTATTGTATGATACTAAATTAAAGCAGTTCAACCAGCTACATCGAACCACATCATAGTAGCTTTTATATTCCTTTTGTTGTACTTGTTCATTTTCATTCACGGGGTTTTGGTTTTACGTGCCCCGTCCCACCCCCTTGTAATTTTCTAATTATTAAAAAAAGTAAATCATATTTACATTATCGATACACAACACATTATCAATACACATAGATAAAAACACTAGTTTAGCAACCTACAACAATATTAGTTAATTACTTGTCCATATAAAATTTCATAATTCTATTATAAATGTATAATTTTAGAGATGTTACATTGTAAATAGGTTTATTATAAGTTAGTTTAGTCTATGTAAAAGTTTCATTCAAAAATATCATTTTATAAATGCAATTAATTTGATTTCTTTATTTTTAACCGAAATTTCCACAGAAATTGAAACTTTCTCCGAAATTTCCTTAAATTTAAAATATCGAAATCGAAACCGAAACCGAAATTTGAAACCTTGCCTAAAAGAGAGTTCTCTCATTTTCTCCTGGTTTTTCTAAACTCAAAATAATTTTTCAGCTCCCGCCCATCCTTTATGTCAATTATAGTCGAATCCATGACATCTATGGTGTTTTTTTAATACCCATGAATCTACGGTAATAGAACAGCGCAATATTTTTTTTTTATAGTTTTTTTTTTTTTGAAATAAGGGCTATGCGGCTGCCCTCAGGCCTTTATTAATGAAACGGATGAATACATAGGGGGGGACATGATGCCTAAACTCTTGATTACAATACACCTCAAGAGAACTTCCCGAATAATAACAAGAGCCTCTACAACAGTAATGTATTCAAACATGCACCTAATAGCAAAGAGTGTCATACCGACTACTCTATTTTCTTTACAATAACGGTGGCATATCGGAAAGTTAAAGCAGTGCCATGGTACCAATAAATTAATAGCTTTCCCAATATGCTGCCAACGACACATCGTTTCATCCCGCCACCAGGAGCTTGCAACCAATGCATGATCGGCCGCCTCGCTAGGGCAGACAAGGCATACTGAGTATGCAAACCTGGACATCGCCCACATGACCTTGCCAAGAGTTGGCAGGGATTTATTGTAGAGAAACTACACCTAAACTTGAAATAGAATATTAAAACTACATAAAACATAATATAAGCCCACCAGTGGAGGCCCAAAGAGTGAAGACAGACCAATGACCCATGACAGGCCCACAATCCAAGTTGACCAGGCCTGACAACCTTCCTCGGTCGGAATGCCGGCACTGCAACAAGTAAGACGCCGTACAATTGAATTGGATCGCCGTTGATGTCGAGGAAGCAATCAACCAGTCGTCGTTGTTCCAGCCAGATCAAAGCAGGAGCCATTGCCAGATTGAGGGAAGAGCCAAGGCAACGGACCACGACCGTCACCAAAGTGCCATCGCCAGATCCACGAACCTGCAACAAATGTTGCCAGATCACCTTTGATTTCAAACTATCATCACGACCACCCCCAGGCTTCAGTGACTTCGGTGGTTGCAGACTAGCATACCTCCACCAACACTCATCCTCGTCTAGGCCTAAACTCCACCACGCACCTTCACCGGCGGACTGAAAAATACTACCTACCCGTCCGACGACAACGTCCTGAAGGCGTGCCGCCGGACGGAACATGGGAACATAATGGTTTTCTCTTCTTCGAAATCGAAACCTCTTCTCCGAAAAGTGCGGAGCAAAAACTTGTCTTTCTTTCATAGTTTGTTTTCTTTTACATTGCTAAAAGTGTTTTCCAATCATCAATCAGGCTTCCTCAACAAATATTAGAGTCAAGTGGATCCTAAAGGTCATCTTAGACAAGTGGGTCCCAAAGGTCATTTAGACAATTCGAAGGCAGCTAACTAGCTAGAGTAATGAATAAAATGATCCACGCACAAATACATAATATGACACGAGACACACTTTAGTTGTCAACCTTTCTTAAATCTAGTCATCTTTGTATGTCACATTGAATAATATGTCATGCTCACATATAGTAATTGAGGTCAAGGTTGTTAGAATTTACACAAAATGAATACTATAAACTATCTCAGAATAAGCAAATAGAATAAGCACATGTAAACACATATATTGCAATTTGCATTTTAGGAGTGCAACAGTAATCGCAGCGTATTTTAGGATTGCGGAAGCATATCTATCCTAATATCTACATAATGTATAAACTGTACAATATAGATAAGGTAATTACATGATGCATATACATCACATCTATATAAGAATACAAATAACTATTGATAAATATAGGATTGATATGTTATTCTGATCCTAAGTTAGGATGTGTAAATCATTGCAATCATATAACATAGTAAGTACATATATATAGCGGTCAGCAATATAAATTGAAATCAAAGATAAAGGGTGTGTAGAGATACTGACTAGATCCACTGCCTCCTTCCATTGTTCTTCTCCTAGATTCACCCTTGATCTCAGATTGTTAACGGGACAATTTTATTGAGGTGTTGTGCTCTAGTAGGGATTAATGAAGGCGTTGTAATCCCTTTATATCAGAAAAGCAATTAAGGCAGTTTCTTAATGGATTAATTCCATTAAGAAACTTTCTTATAACTTCCTTATCTTTGTATAATGGATTACTCTAATTAACCATACCTATTTCATTTCAAATTCAAAACAGATTGCATTTAAAACTATTTTCGATTACAAGTTTTATTTAATACTCTGATGTTACAAACTAAACTCTAGAGCAACTCCAACAGCTTCCTCATAATTTAAGTATTATAAGGAAGCAAAAGTCAAAGTTTTAGCCTCTTTTTCTTTCCAACTCCAACAGATTTCCTATTAAAATCTCCATAATTCTTCCTTAAATTTTAGAGATTACTGTAAATTTAGGGAATCTGGTTTTCTCTTTCCTCACTATCTCTAAAATGAGGATAGTTATAGGGAATCTGTTGGAGTAAAATAGGCTAATTTTTCCCTAAAATAGAGAAAAATCAAAATATGGGGAAGTTATTGGAGTTGCTCTAATACTCCTGAAAATGTCAGCATAAGTGAAAATGTTGATGTCCAGTTCAATAAGGTCTTACAACGTTTCCACAGTTAAATTATGTAAAGACTATCTAAAGCACTTTTTGCACAGAATCTGCCAACAAAGGGAGTTAGTCTTCACTCACAGAAACATCCCCTCTTCTTACTCAGATATACAAGTTTGTTGCAAACAAAGAGAAAATGCCAGTTCTTCAAAAATTAAAAGAATGTAATGTACAACCTTTTGAACACTACATCGATCTAAAGCAGTAAGAGGAAAGTCAATTATATGACACAAGAAATGGGATGACCATAGACATAAATGCGTTGTAACTGAACGTTGCTGAACCAGTATATCGCGGATCCTTCTCTTTGAACTTCTCAGTCAAGCCCTGAAACCATAACAATATTAGTTTCATCAGATTCTAGCAAAATCTTCAGAAAAGAAATTGCATTCGATTATCTACTTAAGAAATTGCATCAGATGGAGTAGTTAGTCTTACCTTTACAATCATCCCACATCTGCATGTCAAACATAACATTATGTCAGAATCAGAACTCGTAGGATTCCTAGGAAGAACAAAACGATGCATCTGAATTTATACTAGGCTAATGATGTTGGTTAATAATAGGTTGCCTGACGCCCTGACTTTTAACTAATGTACTTCGAATTCACACTGCTGAACAACATGCTAGACGATAGATAATTCGTTCAATACTAGAGATCGAAGAATACTTACTCGACAAAACTGTCAAAATCGAGTTCAGCCCGACGCCCACTTCCATCTTCGTACCTGGAAGTCAAAACTTGAAGAACAGTAGGAGGGACTGCCAGCCCTAGACCATACAGTGCATCTCTCAACTCCAGCACATCAATCTTCCCACTCCTATCTGTGTCATATTTTTGAAACATGGTCTGAAATGACAGGTTTAATTAGTAATTCAGTGTTGCAATTAGAAGCGCGCAAAGAGATAAAGAACAGATTTTTATGTAATCTAAGAGCAGTTTGCAGAACAACAAAAGGACTTGACACAAGTGTAGAGGGAAACCAGTGGCTAGTCCTTTCGTTACCAATATTCAATAGCCACTGACGATTAATACAAGGTGGTCTCTTTTGAATCAAGAAAATAAAGAGCAAATCAACATTCTGGCTATATAATGGTCAATAGCAGATCAGTATGTCTCAAAATTTTATCAGGTCGGGAATATCGGATTTATCACCAACACCTATGTTACCTATATAGTAGAAAACTGGAATCAATATTCCCAGCCAATAGAGATTATGTAACAGATTGTTGTCTTTACCAGATTGCAAGAAAGCTTCACTGCTGCATATATGAATCTTAATAATTTTATGAGCGAGTTGAATCATCAAACATTCGGATATTTACAGTGATACCAACTACCAACTGCAGGCTATTATAGTAAAAAAAACAAAAACAAATGTCATATTTAAGCTGAATGGCATTGAAACGATCCCTTGCCAACAATTAATGTATTTTCAATGAATGAAATAAAGAAACAAAACCAAATAGCGGCAAATTAATCCCTCTCATGCTGTTTTTCTGTTTCCTTAAACAATAAAAAGATTCTACTAGGCCATTGTAATAATAATCATCAACCAGGATATATGTTACACTTACTCGCCATTCACCAAGACAACTCCAGAGTGCAGCAAATTCCTGAGGACCTGTATCACCCAAATCAACAAAACGGGAAGCATTAGAATTTCCTGTTCTTCTCATAATTTCTAGTAAAACTCAACAAACCCTGCAGAACAACACAAGCTATTAGAGAGAGACAAAAACTGACCGAGTTTTAGAATATAATCATTGTCGGGATTTTTGAAGAGAAACATTAGCAAGCGAATGGTCCTGAGGCTAAACTTATGGTAGCCAGAAGAAAGAGCTAGTTGCAATTCATTGTCATCAATGAAGCCACTCCTGTCCTTATCCACCATCTGAAAGCTGCTAATCACAGCCGGGTCGGTTCCGGGTGGAAAATCCCCTCCCGATTCCCCATATGAAGAAGGAGACGGGCCCTCGTATCTACGGGCGTAACTATGGCCGTAACTACGGGCGTAACTACGCCCGTATTGTGAGAAAGGCTTGCTGTTCCCGTAGTAGTAATTTCTGGCCGCAGGAGGAGGAGGATCATTTGAAAAGGTGGTGCTGTAATATTCTTGTTCTTGGTGCTCAGGGGAGTCGGGCAGGGATGGGGCAGAAGGAGCGTATGAGTTAGAACCATAGTCGGCATTAGAAAAAGCCATTGAAGAAGAAGAAGAAGAACGTGTGTTTCTTGGATTGGGTGAAATTGAGAGGAGAAGCACCTGGTCAGGGGATTTGTTATGGTTTTGATATGTGTTCAAAGTTTGAGGCGGTTCAATGAGGGTGGCGTGTGAATGAATCCCTGTTTTCCACGGAAGCGCGTGGGGGTTATTGCAATGAAGGTTCTCCACTTAACGTTGTTTGCATTACCAAAAATATTTTGGTGGTCGCTGTTCGCATTCTAATTAGGATTGTTAACAATGGAACCCCCCAAAAGAAAACGTTATTTTGGAATACACCTCATATCCAATTTTAGTTTCATTTCTTCATATGCCAATGTACAAGGATGGATATACCAGGGAAAACATTTTGTAGGCATTGAACCTTTTTTTTTTTTTTTGACAATAGTATTGAACTATTGATTAGATGCCACAAAACTAATATCAAATTTCTTGCGGATACTAAGTTGGATACCTTGATCAATTTATTTTTTTTTTTTTTACAAGAAATGAGAGCACTTCATTAACTCAGACTCATAATATTGCCAATGAACCTGCCACAGAGTGGCTCAAAGAAAAAAAATTCCCATACATAATACTTTTTGAGTAAATGAATAATCTTTATTAATGGGGATTAGCCTGAGTTATAATCCCGAGCTTGTACATCTAGGATACATTCTGGGGGAGTATCCCTCCATCCATACATGCCTCTCATTATCATCAAAAGCTAGGCTAGCTAACAGTAGAAAAGAATACTTCAATTCAGGGTTAATTTGATGATTCTATTCATCCCACAATGAGGGTATATATACAAGTACAAATGAGTAGTCTAACTCTAATAGGAAACAATCTTTCCATAATTATAGGATATTCTAATTAAATAAAAGCCTAATTACATACAGATTTACAGCGATTTTACACTCCCCCTCAAGTTTGTGCATAGATATCTGTCATGCTCAACTTGTCAACTGAGCTGTCAAATACCTTCCTGGACACTCCTTTAGTAAGAACATCAGCTAATTGCTCCTCTGAGTTTACAAATAGAAAACGAATAACCTTTCTGTCAAGATTTTCTTTAATAAAATGACGGTCAACCTCCACATGCTTTGTTTTATCATGCTGAACTGGATTATGTGCAATCTCAATGGCAGCTGTATTATCACAATGCAAATCCATAGGCTTTTTAAGCTTGTATGCCAAGTCTTTCAAGACATTACGAATCCACAACATTTCACAGACTCCGTGTGCCATACCTCGGAACTCAGCTTCTGCACTTGATCTGGGAATAACTTTCTGCTTTTTGCTACGCCAAGTGACAAGGTTCCCTCCAACAAAAGTGAAGTACCCAGATGTAGAACGTCTGTCAGTTTTATCACCAGCCCAATCTGCATCTGTGTACCCAACAACTTAATTCATTCTTTTTTCTGAAACAGTAACCCTTTACCTGGCGCCATCTTCAAGTACTTCAAAAATACGAAAGACTGCATCCATATGCCCTTCACTAGGACAATGCATAAATTGACTAACAACACTTACAACATAAGCAATATCAGGTCTAGTATGTGAAAGATAAATCAACCTTCCTACAAGACGTTGATATCTCCCTTTATCAGTTGGAACTTGATCAGGATAGATAGCAAGTCTGTGATTCATCTCAATGGGTGTCTCGATGGGTCTGCAGTCTAGCATCCCCATTTCAGCAAGTAAATCAAGAACATATTTCCTCTGTGAAAGTGAAATCCCCTTCTTAGACCTTGCAACTTCAATACCCAAAAAATAGTTTAGTTGTCCCAGATCCTTCATTTCAAACTCCTTTGACAAATATTTTTGCAATTCATTTATCTCTTTCGGATCATCCCCTGTAACAATCATGTCATCAACATACACAATAAGAGCTATAATCTTACCACTCATGCGCTTGATGAACAAGGTATGGTCAGAATTGCTCTGTCTGTATCCAAAGGCTTTCATGGACTTCGAAAATCTTCCAAACCAAGCTCTTGGAGACTGCTTCAGGCCATACAAAGACTTCTTCTCTTTACACACCTTGCCAACGTTACTTGGGTAATTCTTAACACCTGGAGGCACATCCATGTACACTTCTTCCTCCAAATTCCCATTAAGAAATGCATTCTTCACATCAAACTGGTGCAAGGGCCAATCTTTGTTTGCTGCAAGTGAGATTAGAATCCAGACAGTATTAATCTTTGCCACAGGTGCAAAAGTCTCCTCATAATCAATCCCATAGCGTTGTGTATATCCTTTGGCAACCAACCTCGCCTTGTATCTATTAATAGTTCCATCTGCATAAAGCTTCACAGTAAATACCCAACGACATCGTACAGTCTTCTTTCCAACCAGCATAAGTAGTAGCTCCCATGTTGCATTCTTTTGAAAAGTTTCCAATTCTTCATTCATCGCCTTTGTCCATTTTGGATCCGACAATGCATCCTGTACGTTACTAGGAATAAATACAGCAGATAATTGATCAACAACAAGTGCATGTGACCCAGAAATCCTATGGTTAGACATAAAATTAGCTATAGGGTATTTAGCTTTGGCTTTGATATCTGGTTCATATTGTTTCTTAGGAATTCCCTTGGTAACCCTTTGTGATTTCCTAGGTTCGACACTTTCTAACCCAGAAGACTCATTATAGTTTTGGGGTACCTGAGGTGGATCATTCTGACCAGGATCTTCAGTTGGTGATGCAGAAGGGGAAATATCTTGTGTGTAAGCTTCAGATATGTCTTGATTTTGATTCAAACTATCTAGAAAAGTTGTCTCTTCTGTCTCGGAATTCACAACACTCTGTTCGACAATTACATTTTCTATTTCAGAATTTGCGACACTTTGTTCGGCAATCGCATTCTGTTCGGCAGTCGCATTTTCTGTTTCGGAATTCGTAACACTTCGTTCAACAGTCGCATTGTCTATTTCGGAATTTACAATGCTCTGTTCGGTAACTGCATTTTCTGTTTCCGAATTTCTACCTTCAAATCTATCCTCCAAATTTTCCAAGTCTTCAAAGACATCAAAATCAATAATAGAACAAGGATTCCCTTCACAACCTCTCTCCCCCAGAAGGGAATACTGAGAAGCTCCCCCTGAGTAATAAGGCTCGGATTCACGAAAAGCAACATCAAGAGAGACATGTATAGTGCCAGTAAGAGGATCATAACATCGATAACCCTTCTGGAAGTCAGCATAACCAACAAAGATACACTTACGGGCACGGGGATCAAGCTTGATGCGTTGAGGCTTGGGAATATGAACATAGGCTGTGCAACCAAACACCCGAGGCTCCAAATTAGGCATAGAAGGGATGGTCAAAAGTGTATGAAGCTTCTGATGAGGATTCTGAAACTCAATCATCCGTGAAGGAGTACGGTTGATAAGATATGCTGCTGATTTTACTGCTTCTCCCCAATAGGACCAAGGTACATTCATGCCAAACAAGGAAGCACGAACAACTTCCATCAATTGCCTGTTCTTCCATTCTGCTAAACCATTTTGTTGAGGAGTATAAGAATTGGAGATTTGATGACGAATTCCATGTGACCGGCAAAACTTAATCATAGGGCCATTCACAAACTCTCCACCATTGTCAGACTGAAACACTCTAATGGATTTTTAATACTGAGTTGCAACCATTTTGTGAAATTCGGTAAACATCCCAAATACATCACTCTTATTCTTCAGTAATGATACCCATGTCATGCGGGTACAATCATCAATAAACGTTACATAATATCGAGCTCCAGAAAGAGAAGGAATTTTCGCAGGACCCTAGACATCAGAGTGAATTTTCATAAAAGGAACAGGACTTTTCTTAAGACTTGGTGAATATGAAACACGGTGGCTCTTAGCTAGTTCACAAACGTCACAATGGAAATCCAAATCACTGACAACAGAAAACAAATGAGGTTGCAGCTTCTTCAGATAACTAAAAGATAGATAACCTAAACGGCGATGCCATAACCATACAGCTTCCTTCGCATTCTCTACCACATTGATCTGATTAGCTTGCCCCAAAAGATGCTTCTGGTTCTCTCCAATCTCTATCAGATCCAGGTAGTACAATTTGCCCCTTCTAACACCATAACCAAGGATCCGCCGAGTCAGAATGTCCTGAAACACACAGAAAGATGGATAGAATCTCACAATACATGCAAGAGCTAAAATAATTTGACCAACAGACAAGAGATTATAAGCTAGTGATGGAACAACTAAGACAGATTCAAGGGTTAATGTATCAGATAAAACAATAGAACCTTCTTCGGTGACTGGAGTTGGAGTACCATCAGCAGTAGAGACAACAACTTGAAGGGAATGTCTAAGGTTTTTCACAAGATTAGGGTCATTGGTCATATGATCAGATGCACCTGTATCAATTATCCATGTATTATTCAAAGTAACCTTACCCTTCATACCTGATTGCGCTACATTAGCGGAGGCATTGTCTAGACGCTCTTCCTCTGTAGTAGCAATGGCGGCCTTGCCCAGATTCTTTCTTGATTTATTGGTGAAGTCCCACCAATCAGGGTAACCAATCACTTCATAGCACCGCTCTTTGTTATGACCTAGTTCCCCACACACAATGCACTTTCTATTTGCATATGGATTTGGTTTACCTAGAGGACGATGTGAGAAGCCTGGAGGAGGACCTGGTTTGCGTTGGACAGCCATTACAGAAGATTCGGTAGGTATCGAATGCCCCATAGCCTGTTTCTCTTATTGCACCTTGCGAATGTAAGCATAGCTCTGCTCCAAAGAGAATTTAGGTTCCTTGCGCAGGATTTCTCCACGCACCTGATCATACTCTAGGTCAAGCCTACTCAAAAACATGTGAACACGCATCCTGGACATAGCTGAGGTCTCTTGAACTACAGCTGCAACATTATCATTCTGAGAGGCCACCCTTTGATCAATCTCCTGGAACATCGCCACTAACTCATTATAGTAGGTAGGAATAGACTGTCCATTTTTCTTTGCTTCAAAACACTTCTTGTTCAATTCAAAGATCCGGGTTTCATCAGAATCATCATAAAAAGTTTTCTCTACAGCTTCCCAAATATCTTTTGCAGTAGGGAGACGAATATACTGGTTCATAAGAGAGGACTCCATGGAGTCAATGAGCCAACTTTTCACCTTTTCATTGTCCGTGGCCCAAGCTTCATACTCTGCAGAATTTATGGCTGGTTCAGCCTTCACTCCGGTCAGATAACCAACCTTCCCTCGTGCTCCAATGCGCATCTGCATGAGAGGAGCCCATATGGTGTAGTTGGATTCATTCAAGACAACACTTGTTGGGAACGCAGAGTTGGGTGGTGTAGTGGTGATGGATGACTTGTGAGGATGGCACCATTGCCTTCTCGGGATTTAACTGTTTGCCTTCAATTACAGGTCCGACCATTGAGGAAATCAGGATTTTTGCAGGATTGGGTTTTATAGGGTTTCAAGATGGATCTGAATTTTTTTTCAAAAAAAAGGTAGGTGATGGTGGTTTGGAATTCAATGGTGGTGGTACGCAGCAGTTTGTGATGTTCTTCAGGATTCAGGATTCAAAGGATGCAGCGCAAGTTCAAAAGATTGAACCTACTCTGATACCAAGTAGAAAAGAATACTTCAATTCAGGGTTAATTTGATGATTCTATTCATCCCACAATGAGGGTATATATACAAGTACAAAGGATTAGTCTAACTCTAATAGGAAACAATCTTTCCATAATTACAGGATATCCTAATTAAATAAAAACCTAATTACATACAGATTTACAGCGATTCTACACTAACCTGTGAGCCACTCCATTATAGGTTCTAGGAGCAAAACACACTTGCAGTTCAGATTTGGCCCTCAGCAGAGCCTGAATGTCAGCCATTATTGCTGCATGTGCCAATAAATCAACAGGTTGCCCTGGAAAGGAACACAACATTTTTAGTCTTTCGTTGATAGCCAGCAACTCTACTTATTTCGCACTTTCTACATGTTGAACTGGTAGTGTAAAAGCAGCCTTAAAATTTCCTTGCGTATCCTGTAAGATTCCACCAAGTCCTCCTCCTGTTTGATTTGGAACAAAACTGCCGTCAACATTGAGCTTCCAGTTACCTTCATTATCCAGTTGCCACTTGTTTTTCCGGTTTGACATTTTGGCAGGTTGGTTGGATTGTCTTGCTTTTCTGAACTCTTCAAGCCATGAGAGTGCAGCAAACATCATCTTGGTATGTGGTTGAGAAGTACCATGCCAGAACATGTTTTTTCAGTTTTTCCAGATTGCCCAAAGACTCATGAACAGCTTGTCAAAAACATCTTGCTGCAGTGTTGTTGCCTTGTCTAGTATCTAAACCTTGAAATCCATATTGGGTGCAATATGTTGCTGGAAATTAAAAGGTGGTGCAGAGAAAATATTGTGAGTTGTAGGACATTTAAAAAAGATGTGAATTCTATCTTCAAACTTGGCAGGGCAAATAAGGCACCTGGTGTCACCAGTGAAGCCTTTTTGAAGAAGGGAAGCTTTTGTAGGCAGCAAATTGTTACAAGCACGCCAAACATTTATTTGGACTTTACCTGGAACTTTTGATTTCCAGATTCGCTGCCACAAAGGCCGAAAGGGATCTCCTTGAGATGTGGAGGCCATGATTGTGCTTAGGACTTGCTCTCTATCTCTTTGTGTTAGAACCCTCTTTCCAACCATATATGTCTTGCACCATGTTATTCACCATACACAATGAATTGAATAAAAGAAGTTTCGGCCCTTTTTCGACATCTTTTTCAAATTCCGGCCAACTCTGGCCAAATTTGAAGGAGAGATCGACTAGGCTTTGTTCGTCTTGAAATTCTTTACAAATCTTCCAAATATCACATCACAATTCAACCCAAAGAGGAAGATCTGGCCATCGGAATTTAGTGGCAGTGAGAGAAGGAGAGAGAGAGTTTACTGGCGATGCGTGATAGTGGTTTTCAAGAGTCTAAAATGAACATTTGCTCTTAAATTTGGTAAGTGAGATTTTATTTTTTATTTTTTGATGGAGTAAGTGAGAGTATCATCATTTTATGCATGTGCCAATAAATCAAGAGGTTGCCCTGGAAAGGAACACAACATTTTTAGTCTTTCATTGATAGCCAGCAACTCTACTTATTTCGCACTTTCTACATGTTGAACTGGTAGTGTAAAAGCAGCCTTAAAATTTCCTTGCGTATCCTGTAAGATTCCACCAAGTCCTCCTCCTGTTTGATTTGGAACAAAACTGCCGTCAACATTGAGCTTCCAGTTACCTTCATTATCCAGTTGCCACTTGTTTTTCCGGTTTGACATTTTGGCAGGTTGGTTGGATTGTCTTGCTTTTCTGAACTCTTCAAGCCATGAGAGTGCAGCAAACATCATCTTGGTATGTGGTTGAGAAGTACCATGCCAGAACATGTTTTTTCAGTTTTTCCAGATTGCCCAAAGACTCATGAACAACTTGTCAAAAACATCTTGCTGCAGTGTTGTTGCCTTGTCTAGTATCTAAACCTTGAAATCCATATTGGGTGCAATATGTTGCTGGAAGTTAAAAGGTGGTGCATTGAAAATATTGTGAGTTGTAGGACATTTAAAAAAGATGTGAATTCTATCTTCAAACTTGGTAGGGCAAATAAGGCACCTGGTGTCACTAGTGAATCCTTTTTGAAGAAGGGAAGCTTTTGTAGGCAGCAAATTGCTACAAGCACGCCAAACATTTATTTGGACTCTACCTGGAACTTTTGATTTCCAGATTCGCTGCCACAAAGGCCGAAAGGGATCTCCTTGAGATGTGGAGGCCATGATTGTGCTGAGGACTTGCTCTCTATCTCTTTGTGTTAGAACCCTCTTTCCAACCATATATGTCTTGCCCCATGTTATTTACCATACACAATGAATTGAATAAAAGAAGTTTCGGCCCTTTTTCGACATCTTTTTCAAATTCCGGCCAACTCCTGCCAAATTTGAAGGAGAGATCGACTAGGCTTTGTTCGTCTTGAAATTCTTTACATATCTTCCAAATATCACATCACAATTCCAAAGAGGAAGATCTGGCCATCGGAATTTATGGCAGTGAGAGAAGGAGGGAGAGAGTTTACTGGCGATGCGTGATAGTGGTTTTCAAGAGTCTAAAATGAACATTTGCTCTTAAATTTGGTAAGTGAGATTTTATTTTTTATTTTTTTGATGGAGTAAGTGAGAGTATCATCATTATGTGCATTGAATCAGGCCCCATATATTTTTCTAACCCTTTCCCTTGCCTTCGTGGGTGGAAGGAATAAAAAAAAAACAAAACAAAAAAAAGGGAGGCCGCATGTAATGAATAGTTCCATTTTGGTGGAAGCATTGTTGTCTCATCATTTGGCTTGAGCTAACGGGTACAAGTGCTCTAAGAAAGTGACATAGCTTTTACTTTTGCTTCTTATGTTGTTATCATATTGTTTGATACAGATATTAGACACATCAACCATACAACTATCGTCTTCGTCGAAATGTTAAAGTAATCTTTAATGTATTTAATTAAAATTGAACAAATTTTAATACGATCGGTTAAAATTGGTAAATACATATGCTAATTTGAATTACCAAAACTAGGTCGAAATTAAAACGTATTTAATATGGCGCGTATTGTATGACTAGGTATGGACTATGGAGGCATGGAGCCCTAAAAATGGCGGGTCCATAGGGTAAGAAGAAAGGCGGGAAATGAATGTTTTGGAAAATTACAATTGTAACCTCAACCCCTCTCCAGCTCAAAAGCGATTCCAGCCTCCAGGTATTGTGAGAAACACAGGGTAACAATGGAAACGGCGGAGCTGCCCAAAACTATCGTGCGCCGTGTGGTGAAGGATAAGCTTTCCGAGTGCTCCAAAGGCGACGGCGACCTGAACGTCCACAAAGAAGCTCTCACCGCCTTCTCCGAGAGCGCCCGCATCTTCATCCACTACCTCTCCGCCACGTATGCAATTCTCTCTCTCTCTCGATCTCTCGCGATTCTCATCTCGATCGTTCGATTTCGCACTTCGTAATCGATTTTTGATTTGGTTGCAGAGCCAACGACATCTGCAAGGGATCGAAGAGGCAGACGATCAACGGCGACGATGTTTTGAAGGCGTTGGAGGACATCGAGTTCCCGGAGTTCGTCGAGCCTCTGACGGCCTCTCTTGAAGGTAAATTAGTTTGATTGGGGGCATTAAGTTTTGCACACAAGGTGTTCGATGAAATGCTCGACTGAAATAGATCTAAAATGTTGTGTGTGTGTGTGTGGTGTTTTTTGATGTCGAGAATGTGCAAGTTGAATTTATTCATTGGATGTATGAGGGAATCGGGTTTTGTTGGTTCGATTTGCAGGGCTGAGGGAGAAGAATGCTGGGAAGAAGGCAGGAACATCAAAGGCAAAGGAAGCGAAAACAAAGGAAGTGAAAAAGAAGAGGAAATTGGAAGAGCCACCACCCAAGGAAGAGGAAGAAGAAGAGGAAGAAAACCAAGATGAGGATGGGGGCGATGGCGATGGCGATGGCGATGGCGATGGCGATGGCGATGGCGCTAGCGAAAGCTCGAGCAAAGAATGAACAATTTCTGCTAGCTTTGTATTGCTTTTTCTTTCAGGCTGTAGTTTGGAGCTGAATCAAAGTTCATGTTTGTTAGAATGGTTCCTGAACAATTACTTGTTTGAGTCGCAATGTGGCCACTCAAGTTTTCCCCTGGTTGCGCCATCAAAAATCATGCTTCATTTTAAAAATGCAACCATGTCTTACAGTGCATAGCCTAATTTGTAGCTCAGGTTTGTAATACCTTGGATTTTCTGGCAACAACTGCCCACCCAACCATAGGTTTTGCATCAATAAAACACTCGCTCATCTCATTTTACCCAAGTTTCACGCCACGCAATGCCTCGCAAGCACTTGCATACGCATAGGCATATCGTAGTATCGTACTACTCTTATTCTTCATAAATGGGCAACCAAACTAAAGAGAATTATACATGATGCACAATGCAGCAAAAAAACTGTTTCACTCTGGCATGATACCATTTTTTTTTCAACCAACCAAACTGACGAATACATTCTGCTAATATGCCTCTGTTGAACTTCTTGTTTCTTTTGCCGTACTTGCAAGATCAATAAATAGATAAATCTATCAAATCAGTTCTGACCAATAACAATACTTATGCAACTAATGAATACATCATTTATATATCTGTTGCTGAATGAAGAATCAGAATCCTAAACGCACTTCCATAAATAATCATGATGTTACAACTTTTTAACCATTACAACCAGGACTAGTAGAGTACACAAGAGAATGCAGACCTTCCCAACTTGCAACAATTACTAGAACAATCAATATGGGTGAAACCTGCGCCCATGCCCAGCATCATGGTTGTGCCTTCCCTTATTTGAACCACCACTACTCTTGCTACCGCTCCCACCACCACCACCCCGGCCACTATTTCGCTGATGTGCATGCGGCGTGTGTGGGTGTGGGTGTGGGTGTGGGTGCGGGTGCGGGTGCGGGTGTGGGTGTTGGTATGGCTGAGGCCCTGGTTGTTGCCTGCAATAAGGACAATCAATTACTCTAGTTAGTAAATGCATTAGATCTAAAGTGTCAAATATCAACCAGATCCTGAATTATCATTGAGATGACAATAATCACATCCTGCAATAAACTTCCCTTGGAACAATTAGGCCCCCCATTTGGAGAACCGATGCACTACGGTATGTAAATTATACAAGCTAATTTCTAAAGCAATTGTGGTTATTGGTTTGTTATTCAAATCATCCCAATAAAGAGTTAAGTCTAGGCATGTTTACAAGAGTAAACAGACCAAGACCAACTTCTGTTAACAAAAAAATTAACAACTCAATGAACTCATATTTACAAGCTCCACCGGGAAAATTTACCCAAACAAATAAAACAGCAAGTTAGTTTTCTATGGATCAACTTCTTGTCACATCAAGCCTGAAGATACAATTACTTGAAACTAGAGCTCAGAAGAATAAGCCTCTGGCTTTACTATTTGATTTACTCTATTACTTATTTGGCAAGGCAGACATAGAATGAAAAATGTAATGTCAAACATACAAGCAATTAAAGGTATTGAGCCAAAAGATGTACTGTGCTTACAAAACATATCCAATCCGTCCATCAGGCAGAAGCATCGGCATCATTGCCATGCCAGCAGGAGCCGGTCCTGGTCCAGGCATCAAAGGCTGCAATCAGGTTAAAGCAGACTCTTAGAAAATTTTGTCCTTCAAGTCTTTGTATGACATTGAGAACTATGAACTAAAAACTGTCCCAGATGAGATTGAAT
Organism: Rosa lucieae; assembly: GCA_024704745.1. Lineage (NCBI taxonomy): Eukaryota > Viridiplantae > Streptophyta > Magnoliopsida > Rosales > Rosaceae > Rosa > Rosa lucieae. The sequence continues at coordinate 41,501,378 of CM045496.1, forward strand.
CTTTATGATTTTGGTTCTCAAATTTGGATCCAGTGGCATTAAGTCATCAAAATTTGCATGTCATATGCTCTGAACAAAGAATGCAAAATCATACAAGTATTTTCAAAGATCTACAATGTATATGCAGGGAAGAGCGCATACCAACCCCAGATGAACAAATATTTTCAAATAAAAAATAAAACAAACAAACAAACAAGTGAACCCTGAACTTTTATATACATCGAGAAAAATGTTTTATTCAAGAATCAACATGTTATTTAAAGAGATGGACGTGTAATTTGACGAACGCTTTTCTGGAAACAGGGCCTTGCTATTAGTGTGAGTTACTCATAAGGTTATAATATACAAGCAATCAAGGAATCATACACTGATGCATGATCCATTTAAAACAGAACAAATAGAAGGCTTATTATTAAGTATCAGGGTCTAGTAAATACGATATTGGGCTTGGTACTTACATATTGGTTAAGAATAACTTTAGAATGTCATAACCTTGGAACTTTTGCAATGTCTACTGTGGATAGGGTTTACTGTTCCAAAATTGGAAAAGAAAATTATGATGACTTTTAAGAATAGGGTGTATTGTTTTAAAATTGGATTGGCCCCAATTATATATGTGTGTGTGCGAGCGCACAACACAGAGACATAGAGATGTTGAAATACTCTTGTGGCTCAATGTTTCATGATATTTACTTTATTGTCTACAATCCAAGAAAAATAGTATTTGTATAGCCCATTCAAACTGCTAGAAAAGTTCCAAAACGGACATAACAGAAATCAGGGATCAACAGTCTAATCAAACACAAATAATAGTTATCAGGCCACAGAGAAAAGCCATTTGCAATATATTTGATATCCATTTATTGTTAAATTATGAAATTCCATGAGCAATTTATGTGAAACGTACATTTTAGTGGACTTATTATTTGAGAATACCCAACAAAATCAGCATAGGTCGGCAGACATATCTCACCTGTGCAAAACCTGCAGCACCATATCCTGCACCAAGAGCCCCATAGGCACCCCCAGGCACACCATAAAGAGCACGAGCTGGATAACTAGCAATCAACCCTGACCTCTGGGAATTCGATCCACCGGACTTTTGATCTGCCTGTGGCCTTGCAAGAGAGCACTCCAACAGCTGGCCTGAAGATAATGAGACCCATAAGAATTTACAAGCTTCTTCAAACATCATTTTTGAGAAGGAAAACGGAGAACAAAGAAAAAAAGGATTGCAGTTAAGAGTTCAAGACATAATAGAATTTATTACCATCAAGTTCATAATTTTCAGTGTTCTTCAATGCTTTCATAGCACTTGACCTCTCTGAAAAATGTACAAAACCAATTCTATTCCTCTCCTGTCCGGATTTTGAAGCTGGCAGAACCACTTTCGTGATTTTCCCGTGGTGTTCAAATAGCTTCTTTAACTGTTCTTGGGTCACAGTTTTGGGTAAATTCTTTACATAAACCGCCTTCACCTGTATTTTTTTTATTTTGTTATTTTATGAGAACACAATTTCCATTGGGTAAAAAAACAAAGCATACAACAACAGAGGACATCCCACTGAAGGCAAGGCACAAATAAAAACAAAGCAATAACTTCACCAGTCAGAGACCAAGTACATAACAGAAGGTTGCAAAATAGGACACCAGAACTTCAAGCTTCCAGACAACTATCTTCTAGCTTGAAATTCTTCTGTCCTATTTTGTTATTTATTTTATGAGAAACTTAACTTCCATTCAGTAAAAGCAAAGCGTTCAACAATAGAGGACAAGGATCCCACTGAAGGCAAGGCGCAAAACAAAGCAAAAATACTTCACCAGTCACAGACCAAGTACATAACAGAAGGTTACGAAATAGGACACACAAGCTTCAAGCTTCCAGATGATTATCTTCTAGCTTGAAGCTCTGTTTCCAATAATACAGCTGTTCACCCACCAAGTAGTGAGATAACTATCAAGTATTAACAATACAGGAATCTACAGCAAAAAGCATAAGAAACGGGAATGGACAAGTTCAAGAGGGGAGAAAACAATACAAGATGGACAATATTTAGACCAAGCATAGACCATACCAACAAGATGAATGGTTTGCGACTTTGCGGTTATTTAGGTAAGGGGATAAGGCCTAAAATACAATTAAAGTGCAGAAGTTATTTAGGGAAGCTGGGGTCTCCCAAAAGGGAGTCCCTACTCTCTTTTGTCAAAACCAGATCGCTTTTGACATTGTACCCAACAGAACTCCTGTGTTGATGCCCTGATAAGCAGAATTATGAATTTTTGTCTATATCTCAAGTCAATTTCCGAAAAACAAAAGATTGTAGTTTATTTGGTCATCCACGAAGTCAAAAGATTGACATTTCCTTTTAATATCAACATTCCGGCTAGAGTTGAATCCTCAGCCATCAGATGTGAAAGAAGCAGGGAGAAAGGAAAAGAAAAAAATAGTAACAAAATAACACCTGAGAAGCAGCAGAAGACTCTGCATTTTTAGGGTCTGCCCAGCTCACTGTTGGGGCATTATTATCCATCTTAAATTTGGAGTCCATCATTTTTTGCCTTGAATAGTCAGCACATGCATGGTTATAGTAGTCAATGAAAGCAAACCCCCGGTTACTGCTTGTGTTCTTCATATCCTGTAACAAGAATTGAATAATCAAGGAAGAGAAGAAGCCAAGAATCAAGGAGAACAAGCTGGATCACTGACAACAAAATATAGTAGCCTCATCTTGGATAGAAAAGAAGTACCGTCTTAGGCATTGGAAACCCAGAACTAATCCCATCGGCCTAACTCCAAAAGACCTTTTGGGTCCAAAGAGAAGTCTCCATGGTAGTGCAATGCACGATAACAAAGAAATCCAGAGTCAAAATTAAGGCTTCCTTATTTATTTAGTTATGTATTTTTTTTCTCTTTTTTAATGAGAAACAAACTTGTATTATAGTTCTCCAAGGGTATCTACCGACTCTTTTGATAAGTATTTTGGTATTTGAGGACTCTAGTAGATGTATTTGAAGCCTATGAATAACATTTTCTCTTGCAAGGAAAACCAAATCCAGAGTGAACGAAAACTGAGTGTCTTTAAGCTTTAATATCTTTTCTAGCTTCTACTCTCTTCTATCCTATCTCTAAAATTACAGAAGTCAAAACCACTTATTCTCTAAACCTAATCAATTTCTTAACATATATATTATTCTAGGCCCACCATAATCCTAGCCAACACTCACCGTCACACATTTACCAGGAACTTTTTAATTGCTAGAAAGTTCAACAGGCTGAGAACAAGGGATAGAGTAACAAACACATAACTTGCTAAAACAATCCAACCACAATTAGCAACCATATCGCACTAACCTTGACCAGTTCTATACCAGAAACTCCAGGACCAACCTCCATCACAACCTTCCTCAGATCTTCTTCTCCCCAACTCCTTGGAACATTACCGATGAACAAACGGTGCTTTGCTTTAGATGTTGAACATTTTATTCTTTTACCCTGAGAGAGAGAGAGAGTCAACACAAAAGCAGAGCAGCCTATTGATAATAAATAGCAAGAAAGAATGCCCAAAAAGTAAAGAAACGAATTTTTTGTTTCTTTTCAAAATCAAACAAATAGCTCAAGATTGTTAGCACTCGTATATCATAATTCAAGGTCAAGGATCAATTGTATGAATCCCCCTAAGCTATCTGCTTATGCAGAAAGAGATTACGCTACCTTAAATTCGGTATTATTCAATTCATCAATAGCATTAGAAGCCATCTCCATGTTTCTGAACGTCACAAATGCAAAGCCCTTATTGTCACCTAAATCTTTTCCCTTCATAATCCGAACCTGTTGTAAAAAATAGTAGCAGTATAAAAGATTTGTTTTTATAAGAGCATAAAAATGGTACTTTATAAAAAGCAATTAAATTAACCTCTGTAACTTCTCCTACAGCTTCACAAAAGACCCTTAACTCCTCCTGAATAGCATCATGAGGAATACCACCAATGTAAACTTCAGAACCATGTGGAGGAAGGGCAAGAAGTTCAGCATGTTTTTTCTTCTCCTCTTCACTGCTCTCTGAGTTCTTGACACCAGTTCCAGTGGCAATAGTAGCATCTTCATCATCCACCTCTTCTTCTACCTCCTCCTCTTCTTCCTCTTCCTCCTCTTCTTCCTCTTCTTCTTCCACTTCTTCTTCTATTTCTTCTACTTCTTCTTCTTCCTCAACCTCTTCATACTCAACCTCTTCATCCATTGCCTCATCAGGATCATTGTCTTCATCAATACCAACCTTCTCATCAGATGCTGTTGACTTTTCAGGTTCAACTGATGAAGCATTTGTCTTTTCCCTTGGCATCTTATGTATCTAATAAAATAAGTTTGCAAGGCAACTGTGAAGAAGACACAGAAGCCAGAAGAGTTCATGGGAAGAAGTAAACACATATTGAAAGGAGGAAACAAAATGAATGGCCAAAAGGAGCTGCCTAATATGACTCTCAACTGAACAGGGTTCATGAGGTCAGAATAAAAAGGGTTTTCAAGTTGAAAGACTTTTATTAAGGGATAATGATAACTTGAGAAAGGAAATATAGTCTTCTGACTGACTATTGAATGATTTATCAATGAGACTGCTGTCCAAACGAAAAAAAAAATATTGGCTAGTTTAACCATCACCAAGGATATATTTATCCACATTGCAATAACAACAATAGCCATGAAGCAGCATACAAGGATCTAGGGGAAAAAATGTTATAGATAACGGAGTCCATATGGAGACCTATATAATGCTTCATTGGTATGCAAATCGACAAAACAAAGGGGCGAAAAAGTAGCACCAGAGATTCTATTTTGATCACTCAGATATAAAAGGAATGAGACCGCTGAAACAAAAAGGAGAACAAAGCCACAACATAGTCCAATTTGACAAAGATAATACCAGTTCCCACACAAATGTACCAATCTGATTACTTTCCTGCAATAAATTGACATATAACGACTGAGATGGGAGTGGACTTTGCAGCTTCAATTTTCATGCACAATCATAATTCACTGTCAAGTAATACATCCTCTACGGCCCTTTCCATCCTTTCGAGAAAGAGAGAACTTGGACTAGTGACATTTCAATAGATACACATGAGATTACATAAAACAAGGTTTTTTTTTTTCACTTTTGATTCCAAATTTTGACTAGTGCTGAAATTCAATACCACAACACTAATTTTGCCCTATCAGTATAATCAATTTATGTCTTCTATAGCCTTGATCAAATGGAAAAAGAAATCATGAAATCAAAATTCAAATCAGATTTTCACCATTAGGTCTAGAAATGGTAAAATGTGAGCAAGATGTTTAATTTTGTTATTATTGCGAGTTATAACAGAAGTTTAAGTTTGATTTTGTCTTTGTTCAAGCAAATCCAACATAAGTTGGGACAATTTAGAGTTGAATACTGAATGCATGCACATCTTATATATAAATTTTATTTATTCCCAGTGGATTCAATCATATATAGCCATATAGGTTCTATCAATAGTAGAATCAATCGAAGTAGAGAAAACTACATGAAACAGGTTACAGGAGTACAGTAACTAATCAAAGCCAGCAAAGAGGTAGCATTCTAATGTACGGTAACTAAATGAACCGTGTGCAAAATTTTGAGACATAATGGATCCTCTTTTCTGTTATACTCTTTTCCAAATTTCTCTCAAATGCTACTTTAAAGCCCCCAAATTACCAACGTGAACTACAAAACCTTCATCTGGATCATTGAATCCATCTAAAATTGAATATCCCAGCATAGCTGAACTAGCTTTTCACATTTTCACAACATAAAACTATGTCTTCCTTTTCACAATGATTTTAAAGTTTAAGGTATACAGATAATCAGAGTATACAGCTCACAACAATGGAATGGGATTTTCTTTTTCTCTTTCTTTTTAATTTCTGAAGCTCAGCAAGCTCAATCAGTACCAAACCCACAAAGAAAATGTGAATGAAATCAAGAAAGTTAAAAAAAAAAATTTGAAACCCCAACAGAAATATTCCAAATCCCAACTAAGACACAGGGAGACCATTCACAACTGGGGCTGTAATTTCAACACACCCAATCACATTAGCCAACCACAAACTAGATTTCCACAACATAAACACAGACACTCAATAGACAAGTAGTTGCTACATGAACAAACCAGTGAAGCATGAGTAGCACACAGAAAAAAGAGTGAGAAAAAGTACCCAGTAATCGTTGGAGATTGAGTTTTCTTTCTTCTGGGTTGTGCGTGAGGAGCAAACGAAAGAAGGGAATTCGAGAACTTGGGCAGAGGCCGAATGGGTCTAGATTCTAGAGGGATATTCTAGAAACCAAGTAGAGGTAAAAAGTCGCTCAGTGTTGGAGCAAAGGAAAAGATTCGCTCTCGTTAACCAAACGGGGCTTCCCCTAATGCTATTATACAGGTCGAGCTCTCCTACAACATATTTACCAAGTTTACCTTGTACATAAACAGCAGTGTGCTACTAAATAATGCTAGGCTCTTGGCCCACATGCGGGAATCGAAGTAGATGGGTACAAATAAAACAATCATACCATTGCTTCATCTCCAAAAATGGAATGGGATTTGTTTTTTTTTTTTTTTTTAAATTTTTGAAGCTCAGCTCAATACGAAACTTTCGAGGTATTTTCTGCGCTTTTCGTTCTTTTATGGGTTTTGGTAGGTAAAGAAGATGTTGGGATTGTTGTGAGTAGGTTGGTGTATAGTTTGTACCCCAAATTGCAGGTTGAGGTGGCTGTGCGTGGGGGCACGTCCAGCCACTTTAGGGCTTCTGTTTTTGTGAGTCAGGTAGAGAGTAACGTTACGGACTTGTGGATGTGAATTTTGTATTGATTGGTGTACATTTTGAAAATGATTGAAAATTTTTGAAGTTTCGAGATTTTGGGGTATTATTCATGATGATCCGACCATTGGATCAACTGCACTTTTTGATAGGTTGTTAAAGTTATCAAGTCAATGTAACCTATGAAATTTGAGCTCGTTCCATTATGAGTTCGACATTTCAATGAATTATCGTTTAGGGGTTTCAGTTTCATTGTCATGAATTTATTTTTAATTCTAACGATCAGTTATTCATAATATCAATTTGTTCAGGGTGATATGTAGATCGAGCTCGAAGAAGAATTCGTCGGACAACCATCGTAGCGGTAATTCAGTGAGTGCACATTTGTTTTTAAATTAAGGATTAAATACTGTTTACTCCCTATATTTATGGGGTTTCATCGTTCAGTCCCTAACCTTCGAATTTCACATAAAAAGTCCCTAAACTCTCAATTTCCTCCCAATTGGTCTCTGCAGTCAAAATTTTCTGTTAAAGTTGCTGAAAATGTCTATTATGCCCTCACTTACTTTGTTTTTTAAAATTTTTTTTCTCTCTCTCTCTTTTATTTCTTTTTTTCATTTCAAAAGGAGGAACCATCCTGATGAGGCGATGAACAAAAGGAGGCGAGAGAGATGGAAGAAGAAGAAGAAGAAGACGTAAAAAGAAAAAAAAAAGAGGAAGAGAAATATATATATATATTAAGTAAATGAGGGTATAATAGACTTTTTAGGGGAAGATAACGGAGTTTTTGACGGATGTTTGACGGCAGGGATCAATTGAGACGAAATTAAGAGTTCATGGACTTTTTAGGTGAAATTCGAATGTCAGAGACTGAAACGATAAAACCCTATAAGTATAGTATAGAGAATAAGTAGTATTTAACCCATTATGCATGCAATATATATATATATATATATATTTGGCAACAATGCAGTATTTTATTTTGAATATTGATTTATCATAATGATTATTATTATATTATTTGAGTATTGTTGATTTATTGGAGTTTCATAATATTATGTTTTCGATGACATGATGATAATTTTTTACATTAATTAAGTTTCAAGTTGTTTTCCTTTCCGAAAGTTTTTATTAATTTTCGATTTTATTGAATTTCGAGCTATTGTGCTATTAATAAAATTAAGTTTTATTAATTTCCGAGTTTCTTTCCCCTAATTCGATCCATTTATAATAACGAATATTTTTAAATTTTAATAATAATATTAAATTTTTATCATGATACTTCATGAAATATTAATATTAGTATTGTATATTTATTATTTTATACTTAAGAATAATAAGTATTCTTAATGTTTTATAGTTAATATTTTGCAAAATAATATTTAATTATTATAAAAAAAAAATTGGATTGACCTAAATCCGTGTTTGATCCGTTAAATAAACGGATTAACGGATCAAATTTTCAATGCTTTTCCTTGGTTTTTTTCGGTTTTTCGTGCTTAATCTGCAGATAGATTGAGGTCGAGCATGTGTAGGAGTCGAGACATAGTACCCACCACCTTCATTTATAGTAGTAAATTGAGATTCAAGAATTGTATTTCAGATTACCTTTATATTATATTATAGGAGTTGAATGCTAAGGAGAGCATGTAGGTTGTTGGAGTTGGAAATATAGTTGAAAATCTTAGGAGTGATAAAATATTTTTACAGGCTTGGGTAGTTCACTCTTAGAATAAATTTTACCAAATTTTCGACAGGTAAACCATGCACGCAAGCTCACGTCGAATTTTAGGGTAAAATCTAAAGCGGATTCAGGCCCAGTTTGGCCCCGAGGTCTAAGCAGCTTAAGCTGCTTATTCATGAATTTAAGCTGGATGGGGTGTTTGGTAAAACAAGAGATTATGGATTATAATTCAATCTCCCACTTCCCAATGTTATAATCCACAAGTTGTAAAAGTGATGCTTTTAGATTAAGAGATTTCAGAAGTTGAGATCATTTACCTATATTGCCCTCATCTATATTCCAGCCCCGAACTCAGTTTCCCAACACTGCCGAAACTGGTTTGAAGATGGACTGAGGATTCAATGCCTACAACCCAGCAAGTTCGTGACTTCCAACTCCAATCATGGTCAGCTTTCTTCTACAGATGCAACGAAGCCAGGACTAAGCTGAGAAGAGCCGGAAAAGTCGCCGGAGTCGAGGAACCGCGACGGAGCCGAGAATTCCCAAAAACGAAAATCATCAGAACCTAATCGAATTCTGAAACTAATCACACAGGCATGTAGACCATGACGAGAAGATGAGGTTTCATACCACATGCAAGCCAATCGGTGGCTGGAGTCGCCGGAATTCGCTGACACTCGCCGGAGCAGTCGGACCTTCTCACCATCGATTCTTCTTCGTCGTCCGGTGCATGGACGATCAAAGACCATAGGCGTGATGGGTACGAGGAGACGAAGAGGATGGTGCCCGTGCGCCGTTGTGGGGTGGACGGAGGTGAAAGTTCCGGTCTGGCTTCTCTTCGGCGTCGGCGACCTCCTTTCGGGTCAGAAACTCAAGCTCCCTCTCTCGAGCTTTGTGGCCCAATCTGGTCTGTTTCCTTTCCTTTTTAAGCCAAATCAACGGACCAGATTGGATGGTGGAGGAAATTGACGGCTGAGATCGCGCCACTTGATTTCTATTTCCTTAAGTAAATTTTCAAAACTCCAAAACTTTGGAAAATCACGATAGATGGTTCGGGTAATCGAAAAATTCTCCGAAAATTTCCTAGAACTTCACAAAGTCACGATAAATGAAATAGTAGAGTATAACTTATAAAGACAATAAATGTTATTATTTCTAAAAATATATATAAGTAACACCATTTTAACATTATGTCCTTTTTGGTCATTTTCTAAACTCACAGCACTTTTATACTAAAGTTTACCAAACACTTAAACACTGCTTTTGTACTCACAACACTTTTAAAAGCACAGTTTACCAAACACCCAGCTACTTAATTTCACAGCTGATTATTCTCACAGCACAACTAAAGCTGATTTTAAATTAATCACCTCAGGGCCAAACTCGCCCTCAGTCATTATAAATTAAGCAACTTTTGAAATAAGTTTATACGTATCAAACTGGGCCTAAAGCAAGTCCCATGAATACCCCATCCGATATAGAAAAATTTCTCTTGCTCTCGGTACCCATTTTGCACCTACTCCACCACCAGTATGGTGTTAGCTTGTTGAGTGTTGACAATCGAAGTTGTTAGTTGTGCAAGAAAAAATAAAAAATAGAAAAAGGTAACTGAAGTTTGAAGGGGAAACAGATGTCTCGTTCAAATTCTCAACAGATTCCAGAGCAGCGGTGTTCCTTGTTCCATTTAGCGTTGTTCGCCTCTGCGATTTCCCAATTTGGGTCAGTAATTTTGGTTCAAAATTTCTCTCTTTGATTCTGTTTTCAATCCTCTAAATTGTTTGTTGCTGATAACATCGTGTAATTAGGAATTCGAGAAATGGGTGATTTAGGGATTGAATTGGTTGATGATCAGATTCATTGTTACCTACCAAAAGGGTTTGGCAGACCATTTTCGTTTTTGGGTTCCAAGACCAAAAGTGAGAGATTTGAGCTTGTTAGTATTACACATTTGAAATGATGAGCTAACTTTGTAAACCTACCAATTCCCAGCTGTATACAAACACTTCAAGTCTTTAAATTGAACTAGCTACTGATCATCGCCTCATCGGTAAGCTAATGTGATCGATAGAGGTGATAGTGAAGTATGATGCTGATATCAGGAGAGATTAGTATGGTGACATTGCACGTGGTGGAGTGTCCACCATGTTCCCAGGAACTGCTGATCAGGTGAGGAAGGACATGACAGCCCTTGCACCATGTAGCATGAATATTAAGGTGGTAGCACCTCCAAAGAGAAAGTACGGTGCTTGGATGGAAAGGCTTATATTGGCGTCACTGAGCACATTCCAGTAATGACCATTCTTTTATATTTGATTTATCTTGAACTTTTCTTTGATATTATTTATATTAACCATAGAAATTGTTGGTTTATCTTGAACTTTTCTTTGATATTATTTATATTAACCATACTTGACTTCAGTTATGTTTTTCCACTCAGTGATAAAGGCCAAAGTCATTTGTCATAAGCCGAATTGAATCTAGTTATAGAAAAGTAGTTATCAAAACTCAAAATGCTTCATGCGATATAAATCATGACTGCGTGAACGGTTACCTTCTGACAAGTTCTTGCATACCAGCTTTTGGCACATGGAGAGATCAAGAACCTGTAGATGTTCCCAATTCACTATTGCTGTATGATCAAAGTTTGGTTTCTAAATAATATCTGTAACTTTATCACAGGTGGAAACTTGTATGGACCCTAATGGATCAGCACTGGAAACACTTAGACTGACAACTTTATTCATGGGAGAGGATAACAGCAACAGGCAAACCTTGGAGCTGAAATTCTGAGTACAGAAGCACATTTGCATTAGGTATGTGGTGAATCTCACATCTCATAAAACTGTATATTTTGCATCTCAGTGCTCTGTTGTCATCTATCATTCAACTATTGTTCTTTTCATCATATGATTTATAAAGAATGACAAGGTTTTTGTCTCCTTTAAATGTAACTGCAGGTGGAGTCTTTGCCTTCTTGTCTGTTTATTATGGAGCTGGGCAACTAGATACAAGATGGTATGGTGAACAATATGCTAGTAGAGGTGAGGATGCAGACTGCGCATTGCTTCCTGAGCAGACACCTTTCTACAATGATTTTGTAATTTAATATTTCTTGTCTTTGGTATCGTCTGCTGAATCTGTCTTTGTAATTGTAACCATTGACGTATTGTACAGGCTGCTGTCGCTGTTCAAGCAGGTGTTTGCATGGACATTTTTGCTATTACAAATGAGTATACAGATCTGGCGTCTTTGAAGTTTCTTAGTGTAGAGCGTGGATATCCATATACTGATGATAGTCATGTCTTCCAGAGGGCATGTAAGTATGCCATGAAATACTGTGGATTTACTTGACCTTTCAGTGTTTGATGTTGGATAAAACTCAACTAGGAACCACTATTAACGTCACAAATAATTTAAACTTTGAAGCTCATCTAGCATGCACGCAGCACACTCGTCTACATATTATGAAGTTTAAAGGAAAGAACAATTTAGTTTTACTTCTTACTTTAAGTTCCTTGGAATATCTGAAATTAGTGCATACTTTGGACTTTGTTTTTTTTTTTTTTCAGTGCAAGTCTTAGTTCATTTATAAATTACTGTTCATGGCAATTAACGATCAATAAATTATATGCAAAGTACAGGATTTGAAGAGATATGAGAGCATATCTGTTGGTGTTAGCTATGGTTAATTCTCATATTTATTGAAGTTTATAACTTGAAAATCATGCATGTCTCTTGACTTCATTTTCTTGGTTTGTCGGTTGATCCACTTCAAAAGGATTTGAGTGCGCATTCAATCCAGTACCACATCCCACCTCCAGTTGTAGGAAACATTTACAAATTGATCAGTGCTTTCTACGCAACTTTCTAGATTCTAGTTCCAAATCCCATTATCCATATGTTCAATTCCTTGTCAGTTCTATTAACTTAAAAGAAAAGAAAAGGAAAAAAAAAAATTCCGGTTTTGCTACAATGTCATACCATGTCAAATGATTTTGTTTTGATATTGATTCTTTTTTCTTGCCCAACTGTAATCAGTAACTGTGATTTCGAGTTTGTTAAGTGGAAAATTTATAATTTAAGTTGGATAGGTAAATTGGTCGTTAGTGCTTAGTAGCACTATGTCTTCTTTTCTTTTGGGCTGGTTTGGTTGATTGAATGAACTGTATGATGTAAAAGGAATTCTGCAGATATAAGCCATCTGTTATTGAACAGGTTATTTACTTTGTATATTGTCCACCATTTACCTTCTCTACCCAGTAAATTCTGATCTTGCTCATGGATAAACTTGTTCACCAGTTCACCCTTTTTTGTTTTTGATTTGTTTTTGATGAAAAAGCAATTACACCTTAAGATTGAATCATGACTCATTTTGTATTGGACTAGTAGACATTGATGGTGAAATCTATCAATGTATGATCTGACTCATTTTGTATTGGATTACCATTTATTTATGGTGAAATCCACATCATTTAGATTTATGATCTCATAAGTTAAAACTCACCTACCTAAGAAGCCAAAAAATAGATGAGATTAAGCCATTTAGAGAGGACAGCTGATTCAATGTGTTATTATCAGTCCTTTTCTTCTTCATCGTTGAGCCACTTAGAGCATTATTTAAACAACCTAAAATTAACCTAGAAAGGTTTGCACACCTTTCTAATGATAGTTATATTAGGTGGATTTTGCTTTTTCTTCATTTTCATAGTGCAGTCTAACCACAGATTAAGCATCTCATACTTTGAGTCTCATTTTGTATTGGATTACCATAGTGGAATCCAGATCATTTAGAGCTATGATCTCGTCAAAGTTAAAACTCACCTACCTAAGAAGCCAAAAATAGATGTTGAGCCATTTTGAGAGGATTGATTCAATGCATTGTTATCAGTCCTTTTCCTGTACAGCTTTGAGCAACTCAGACCATTATCTAAACAACCTAGAATAACATAGAAGGGTTTGCACACCTTTCTAATAATAGTTATATTAGGTGGATTTAATTTGCTCAATGTTTCTTCTCTGGTTTCTTCTCCAAATTTCTGCAGTGCAACCACAGAAGAATACTCCTAGTGTAAGTCAAGAGAACACTTGCCTCTTCACCCTCTATATATTCTCCCAAGCCCCAGTTTTCCTTTCATACATCAAAAACAAGAAAAGAAAAATTATGGCCAAGCCCCACTTCCTCCTCCTCCTTCTCCTCGTACTCCTCCTCAACTGTGACCTAACATCCCTCTCAGTCTTCAAGATACACTCATCTGGTCACCAAAAGCTCTCTACTGATTCCACCACCATTCCTCAGCCCCCACCAGCAAAGTTATTCATTACTCAGTCACGAGACCTATATATTTCGTAGTTGAAATCAACATAGGCATACCCACCCAGAATTTCTTCAGTCTGGCCCTTGATATAAAAAATCCATTCACATGGGTTGGCACCTCCTCCAAGCCAAACATCTCGCATTCATTCCTGGTCATGCCAGGAAAGGACCTGCTGTGCCTGCCGCTTCTGCTGCATCTTGCGCATATGACTTTGGTTATGCTCATGGGATGTGTGGGTTTGATTATTTCTTGGGCATAGAATCTCAGATCAAGGCTCCCCTTGGCTGGGGGATTTTTACAGACGAACGGGAGGAGGGCGTGCGAGGCAGTAGTAGAGATGCAGATGGCATCTTAGGGTTGGGAGTAGGGCACCCAGCCAACCTGTTAGAGGGGCTGGGGGCGGCAACTCTTTATCAATTCTCTTACTGTTTGCCACTGAACTATGTGATTGAAGAAAGTACTGACCAGCAACGCCACCCGGCTACTCTAAACTTCGGAGAAAATGCAGCTATCAGGGGTCGTCGGGCTGTGAGAACACCCATTCTAAGGCTGAAAGGGTCAGGACCCACCAAGGATTTTTCATATCTGAATCTGACAGGGATCTATGTGAACCGCCAGAGGCTGCATATAAACACACAAGTCTTTCATCCCTCCCAGGGAGGATTCATTGTGGACACAGGTGAGGATCGATTATCAATTCCCTTTTATTATATTCTAGCATACTTTTTCCTTTTGGTAAAAGATTAGAAACTGGCATCTGTGTTTTTGGTAAAGATTTAACAATAGCAATCTTTAATAAACAGCATCGCCGTACTGGAAGAAGTGAGGAGGCCTACAAGGAATTGAGACTAGCAATCCACAATTTTTTTTTTCTGAACAGTATCCTGGTCTGGAGCCATTGAAGGACCCAAAATCAGGGTTTGATATGTGCTTGCTCACATCGCCGCTGGTGCTACAAAGGCCTTCAATCCAGCTCATGTTTGAAGGTGGAGCCAAGCTCATGCTAAACCCAGCGACAACTTTCCATGAGTTTGAGGACCTCAACGAGTTCTGCCTTCTCATACTACCACGCTCTTCTTTCCATGATGGTGGTTCTGCTCCCAGTGTCTTGGGTGTTCTCCAGCAAGTCGGACACGGGTTCCACTTTGACATTCACGCTTCAATTATACCCATAATATCTACTTGAGACTGCTGAGCCTCATGCAGCAGTGTAACAAAGTTCGGAAGCAAAAGCCAGAATTGAAGCGTGAATGTCAAAGTGGAACCTGTGTCCGACTTGCTGGAGAACACCCAAGACACTGGGAGCAGAACCACCATCATGGATAAAAACTACATGAATAAAAACTATGGGTGTGGTCTGTGTACGACCCATTTGAACCAAGATGTTGCTTTTTTCCAGTTATCAATTTCAGTTATTTTGAGTGCTTTAATTCCAGTACTTGGGTCTGCTTATATCACTGTCTCGTACTTCTCGTTCTGTGCTCTGTTATTTGTTTCAATATTTATTCATTTCAATATGTTTGCCTAACTAGTAGACCTGTAAATGGACCGGATTTGGATCGGATCGATCTAAATCCAAATCCGTTAGTAAAAAAAATTCGATCCAAACCCGCTCTGTTAACCCGGCGGATCGTTGATAGCTCGATCTAAATCCGTATCTGCCGGATTAACAGATACCCGATCCGCTAATCGACCCGTTATAATTTCAAATATTTTAAAATTTTAAATAATAATATTAAATTTATATCATAATACCTCATAAGATATTAATAAAATATTAAAACTGTTTAAGGAAAACTGAATTGGGAGAGAATTGAGTCGTTCTTTTATTGATAATATGAGTCTCTTTATATAGAGGATTACAAGCATAAAGATAGAGTTGTTGTTGATACCCAAAAAAGCACAAAGCATGCCGTACACACATTTCAACCCCGACAAGGAAATACACATGCAAAACGTATTCGGAAATACAAAATTACATATTTTCTCGAACCCTCATGCCACGCATGTGGACCCAAGCCACAACTACGGTCTTGGGGCTTGCAGAAGTGGGTGTGGTGTGGAAGGTTACGGAAACACATAATGCTCGTCTATTGATATAGTGTCATTGGTGATTTCGGTCTTAGGCCTGGAATCCAAGCCCGATGACTTAAATCAATAACGAAATGGTGAATATGAGATTTGAGCCAACATTTTCCTCAAAACCCAAAACTCAAAAGAAAAGAAAGCCCAAACCTTATTGCCTAAAACCCAAAAGAAAGAAAGCCCAAAACCCAACACCTTCTTCCACTTCGTTCTAGCCTTGTTTTCTCCCCAGCAGCAATTGGATACACATATCAAACCAAAGTCCCAGAGGCATAGAGATTCCTCCTGTCAGTTGGCGAGGAGGAAGCTTTGTGACCAGTTAAGAGATATCCTCCTCTTCCTTAAACAATGAGCCAACAGTTCCTAAACTTCCTCGTCCATCTCGTTCCAGGATTTGCGTCACCGCAGCTGCTCTGCTGCAATCGTTGTCTACTGCTGCAACGACTGTCTCTTCCTCCCAAAACTTCATCTCTCAAGTAAGCTTCTCTTTCCCTGGATTTAAGGCATGAATTATGTGTAGATTGAAGAAGAAATGCTTTACCCATAAACTATGCGTTCCCAATAGTCTATATAAAGGGAGATTTGGGGGAGAGAACGGGCACCCAAGGTAATGGAGCAATACCCAGAATACTTATAAACACTTATAGAAAATCAAGCTTTCAAGCCTTTAAGCACAAACCCAACTCTTAGCCATTTTCTCCCAAAACCTCTTTCAAACCCATCTTCCAGAAAACCCCCAAATTCTCTCACCGCAGTGTGTTTCTAGCTCCCACACCATGCTTCACGCTGTCAAGCCCTATTCATTATCTGAATCAAGCACAAAGTCCTCCCAATAATCGGATTATTGGGTTGATTTTGGCCTAGTCAATGTTTAATTCAAAAAGGACCCTCACAGTTGTACATGGAAACATAATCGTACATTGATTGGATATCTCATAAGATTCTCCGAGAATATCTCTAATATAAACCCTATTTCAACTAGAGTAAGTAACCTCGAGTTAACATCTCCCCCTGATGACAACGGTCATGGGAGTTCGGATAACTTCCGCAAAAGATGCTACCAACATGTTTGTCGAAAGTGGAATTTAGGCAATGACTTAGTGAGCAAGTCTGCCACACTGTCCTCAGATCAAACCTAGTTCACTTTGATCTTGAGGAGAGTCTGTTGTTGCTGATTATGCTTGGTGTTGTCGCTTTTGATGTAGCATTTGCTTCTTTATTCAAAACAAGCACGATTATCTTAAATGCTCGTAGGCTCATCTGTGGTAGACTTCAAACCACAATTGTTCGAACATGC
Source organism: Rosa lucieae (assembly GCA_024704745.1). Lineage (NCBI taxonomy): Eukaryota > Viridiplantae > Streptophyta > Magnoliopsida > Rosales > Rosaceae > Rosa > Rosa lucieae. The sequence goes on from CM045496.1 coordinate 41,518,573, forward strand.
GTAATTATGGATCCAATCCATATACATTCACGAACCACTTTGTGAAGAGCAATAATATATGCATTGTTTGAAGATATAGCGACTAGGGTCTATTTCTGTAGACCTCCAAGATATCACGATCTTTACCCATAGTGAACACTTAACCATTTTGGGAATGACCTTTGTATGGGTCAGAGAGATACCTAACATCAGCAAAACCTTCCGAAACACATGTCGTTTTAGGATAGGGATAGTGGACGCAGGCCAGTGTTGGCGGCGTTCCTGGTGTGTGATGGGTCTGAATCCATCATCTCTCTATAGGGATAGAACGAGCCCATATCAATCGTACATCTCGAGTACCGAAAGATATCTTTTACACCAATCAAATGGCGTCGCGTCGGCACAGAGATATACCTTAGCTAACAAGTTCACTGCAAATGAGATGTCCGGTCTTGTGCATTGAGCTAAGTACAATAATGCGCCTATTGTACTCAAGTAAGGCACTCTTGCCTCTAGCACATCTTCATTATCATCCTTCGAACGAAGAGGATCCTTTTTAGGATCAAGGCTACGAACGATCATGGGGGTGCTTGAAGGTTTGACCTTGTCAAAATGCCTAAGCATCTATCAACACGATACTCAAGTTTCAAACCGAGACATAATCGTGTTCTCCCAAAATCCTTCATCTCAAACTCGGATTTCAAGTGTTCAGCGGTTTCCCTTAACTCTTTAAGGGCTTCTAATGAAGATCATGTCCAACATGAATTGCGATAGAATTCGAAACTTGTTATGGAAAAGCGTGAGCATATCCCTTCCCAATCATGTAGTCATTTTAGCGAGTGTTTCAACCTCTTTGTAAACGCGCTCCGTGGTCTAGAGCCACTTGACTTGGGTAAATGAAGTTCACCATGAACCTTCATGTATATTCCATATCTAGATCCCTATAGAGATACGTAGTGATCACATTTGTAAGCTGCATGTTTAGTTATTTGGAAACTACCAAACTGACAAGGTAGTGAAGTGCAATGACATCCATTATGAGAGAATATGTCTCACCGTAGTCGATTCCAGGGCGTTTTATGAGAATCCTTGCGCCATAAGGCGAGATTACCATCTCTTTTTCTCACTACACTTTCTAACGAACACCCATTAGTCAACAGGTTTTATGTTAGGAGGTGTTGGCATCACTAGCTCGAAAACCTTTCTCTTCGTTAGAGAATCCATCTTAACCGGGATCGCATATTTCCATTTAGGCCAAATCTCTCTACGTTGGCATTCATTCATCAACGGAGTGTGGTTCGATATCATCGGACTCAACAAACTCATGCGCAACTACATCAACAATTATGATGGAGTTTCTATCCCACGTCTCATGTACACTAGTGTAATTTTCATAGAGCTCTATATTCTCAGGAATAAGTTCTGACGTTGAGGCGTCCCCCAACGATAACCATAACCTGGAAGATACTTATGAGACAGATTTTGAGTGTCGATGATCAAAGGATTGGAGTGTGCCAAAGCATCCTTTGAACCCACGGGTCTCCCACACATCCTAGCTGGGGTCATGGCCTGTAACGCCAGATTACCACTCTCTTTAGCGTTGGCACCATGCCTACCTCAATGTAGGGTGGCACTACGTCCTCTTGTAGGGACGCACTTCCTTGTAGGCATATTTGCAGCAGATGTGTGAACTTGTCACTTTAGTAAGGATTGAGATGAGACATAGTGGGGACAGGCCACGACAAATTCCTGTCGTTCCTGCTGAACATCCGTGTTCTTATTCCCCCTAACGGCGGGAAGACTGTCTCATCAAAGTGACAACCCGCAAATCTAGCGGTAAGGAGATCGTCTTGCAAGGGCATTAAGTGCCGGATGATTGTTGGAGTCTCAAATCCAACGTAGTTGCCCATTCGTCTGTACGGACCCATCATAGAGCGCTATAGCGGCACAATTGGCACATAAATGGCACACTCAAAGATGCGTAAGTACGATACTTATACCCAGTCACTAGCTGTAACGCAAAGGTAGATTGAGTGGCGGTGGGTCGTAGACGAATTAACATAGCTGCATGTGATATTGCATCACCCCAAGCGGATATAAGGAGATTGGTGTGCATTACCAATGTTCGGACTACCATCGTAGACATTTCTGCGAGACCATTTGGGTGTGTTCATGGGAATGTGATGTCCAACATCAGTCCCAATGCAATAACCATCAAAAGTCTTTGATGTAAACTCGCTAGCATCGTCAAGTCCAATTGACGGAATAGGATGATCCGGGGAGTGAGCCCGTTGTCATATGATATTTGCTAGGAGTGTAGCATAAGCAGCATTACAAGTGGACAATGGCAAAACACGTGACCAGCGTGTTTGCGTATCAACCAATATCATGAGATATTTAAACGTCCGCAAGCTGGTTGAATCAATCCATAGAATCCCCATGGATTCTATGTAAGAATATAATGAGTATTTTCATATCCTTTGCATAGGATGGTCTCAGTCCTAATTTCCCTAAGGAACGGGCTTTGTAAAACGAGCGAGAGGCTTTAGAAGCAACCAATGAGAATTTTGGTTGGGCCTGAGCGTCTGAAACGCTATTTGAAGCAAGTTGGTGATTGCAACATCACCTAGGGCTCCATCACCATGATGGACGCCATCCATGGCTTCATGGATAGGGACTGCGCCAGCCCCAGGCTGGTGGTGGATGGAGGCGGTGCCCTAGGCAGCTGCATCGGTCACACTTAGTCCAGAAATCAACTTTTGATTCATGCTTCGTTTCGCTTGAAAGAAATGATGTCCATGTGAAGTCTTTAGTAGACGGATCATCATATCATGACTAAGATAATCTATTCTGTCGTGATAAAGCCAATATGTGTCTAAATCTAAGAGATCTTCTCTCATAACTTTATTGGATTAATAACTCGAATAGTGACATAGAATCCACTAGAGAGACACATAAACTTCTCTAAGATGCGCCTTTGTTCGCAATCATTATAGGCAAGGTTCTAAAAATCGGCCTAGGCGGAGCCTAGGCGCTAGGCGCAGCCACCCCGTTCCGATTATGGCCTAGTCGATCAAGCTAGGTGCTGGGCAGAAAGTCGACGGCCTGGGCGGTGATGGGCGTTGCTGGGCGATGCTGGGAGGTCGGTGATTAGGCTTTTTGGTGATATATATTTTTCTCAAATTTTGGGCAAAACCAAATCCCAGACCCAATCACTCGCCGCACAGCCTCTCTCCCTCTCTCCTCTGAGTCCTCTCTCACGGCCTATTCTCTCTTTGACAATGATGGACTGACGGTGGTAACTAGTAAGTCTGGGTTTATGGGTTTGTGTTTTTCACTCTTCATAGTCTTTAATTGATCGGTCTCTTACTGCAACTGCGTTACTGGGTTTCCAATTTTCAGTCTTCCATTCTTCAAGCAATAAAGCTGAGGTCCTCAAGAGTCAAGGCTTAAGCAGATTTATGGGTTCTTGAAGGCTTGAAGGTTGGGTTCAATCGATACTTCGATTTCAGTTTTTGATTTCAGATTCTTGAAGCTGGGTTCGATTTCGGATTTCTTGGTAAGTTGCTTGGTTACTCACTTTACTTACAGACTTGAGGATTCAATTTCGGATTTGGATTTCTGGGTAAGGCTGGGTTCAAACGATACTAGTCTTCCATTTATGGGTTCGATTTCAGTTTTTCCAGTTTTCTTCATACTTCATAGTTGTTAATTTTGTTATTACTATCTCATCTCTCTGTGTGTGTAATTACTGATATGATGTCCCTAGAAAAGTAGTTGGAGTTTATTGAATATTGATTCAATTGATTTCTTAGCATGCAGGCCATGCCCCAGCTCACAACAGATCAAGGATTCCAAATATTGTGGATCGCGTGATAAAAGATACCATGGATTTAAAACACTATGTTGATACTCGTAGACATGTTTGTTCTTGTATGAGTTGCTAAGTTGAATTTATTACAATATGAACAGGTTGCTGCTGTGGCAGTATTTGTTTTAGAAACTCATACTGCACTCCTGGACAATATGAACCGGTCGCTAATCCAACTCATACTGCACTCCCACAAACACTATATGTACTGCACTCCTGGACGTGTTTGTTCTTGTATGAGTTGCTAAGTTGGATCTCGGAGGGTCGCTGGGAATTGCAGACCGCATACCCTCTGTTTAAGCCAAACCTTTCCCCTGATAACCTGTGCTATATAGTCAAGGCTACAGATGGTCACATTTCTTATTGGTGGACAATGGTCTGAAGTGGAAGTTAGCACTTTAGTGTTCTGCCCATCCTTTTGTTGTATCTTTTTCCTCGAAGGATTCAGATAAAGGAAAGTTTTGATTGAAATAAATGTATGCTCAGTGTTCCATCTATTTGTAAATTGAACCAAATTGAATGTAGGAGTTTCATATAATACTTTTTATATTTTTATTTATATAATTATATGTTATAAAATAAAATAAAAATAAAATAAAAAAACCTCCTAGTCCCCGCCTAGGCCCCTGGGTGCTAGTCCCTGGACTTCCGCCCGACTAGTGCCTAGCGTTTTTTAGAACCTTGATTAGAGGTACTGCAAAGGAACTCATTTCCGTTCTCTACATGCATTTTCGCATAGAATCCGTTGGCTATTCATAGGTGCGATTGGCCCTAGGAGCGTGGAGAGTTTCTGTGACAGTAATTAAGGTGTCATTTGGCAAGTGGAACTTGGGGTATTCCATGTCATTGAATTAATACTGATGGCCCAGCCATCGTAGTCACAAAAGCCATATGCTCAGAATCAAAATGGAGTCATAAAGAACTTGAAATTTTATTCATAAGCCAACAGAGTTACATCATTGTCTCTTTGACTAAACAAAATCTAATCCAAAATGATAGCTAATGCAAAACAATGGTAGTCGTCTAACTTCTTTCAGTAATTCCAAAATAAATGTGACCAGGTGAGTGGAGAGATGTCGGTGGAGCAAGGTGTCACGCCCCTGATTTTACACACATGAAAATCGATATATATAATCTCATAATTACATATGCGTGAACGTTCAGCCATCAATACAAAAATACCTAGAAACTTTTTCCCTTTTATCCCAAGTACATATTGATGCCCTGAACCCTCTATGTCAATATTGACCTGCTCCATAGAGTCATATATTACATACGCTTACGAATTAAATTGTCAACAACAAAATAAAACGTAAATGCTGCTCAGAGTTAACTATACAACGGAAGTCCTCATCAACGGTAAAGTCACAAAAATGGCTTCCTACCGTAAAGCTGCAAGGATGTCGCCTCAGCTTCAGCCACGATTTCCCTGACCTGCAGGATTAACCCCTACACCATTCCATTGAATAGTGCACCGGGTTGCCACACAACAAACCCGGTAAGCTTATGAAGCTCGTATGAGTAATTCAAAACCACAAAGCAAAACACATTTCTTAAGTCACCTCAACCTAAACACGATATACACACAGTTCACACCTACGGCCATCAATTCCATATCCTTCCATATTGTGCTTACATAAGTCAACTGGTGACTAACGCCTCATGCTCAGAAACTAAATCCTAGCATCCAATTACACAAATTTCGGTCAAACAAGACTTCCTCAAGCAATGTTTGACGCCATCCTAACGCACTACGGCGAATCCTAAACCACATTCATTCCCTACCCACTAGGAGCATTTTTGTCATCAACATGACATCAAAGGTGAGAAACAATGAATCACCTTCCTATCCTCACTACAGAGTACAATTCATCACCACTATGGCTCTTAATGTAAATCAAACCATCAATCAATACAATCAAGGAGAAATCAAGGCAATCACATATCAAAACAAGCAAAACAATTCATAGTAACCTCTGCATATAATTTAGTTCATGAGGTCACATTAAGTCAAGCAATTCAAGACAAAGTAGTCATCGAAGTCCCACACTCTGACGTCTGTAGGTAGCCCCAACCATCACAGCAGTCCTCTCGATCTTTGTTAACTTAATAACAATTCAGCTTCGTTACCGAGCAGTCATCACACTGATCATCGCACAGATTTCATCAATCATCACGCAGATATTCATCATTCTACTGATCATCACATAGATTTCAAGGATCATCACATAGATTCACGCAGATATCGCCAATCATCACACAGATAGTGATCATCACATAGATTTTGCCAGTTATCACGTAGATAGAAATCATCCTACTAATTATCACATAGATTTCGCTGGTCATCACATAGATAGTGATCATCACATAGATTCATGGCTAGTCATCACATAGATTTCAACCATCCTGCTAATATTCCTACACAAGCTACTCAGATAATTCTACACAAGCTTTACATGACGATCATCACAAAGATTCACCACGAAGCCACTAATACATGAATATATATGTATATATATATACATCCCATAATATATATATATACACACACACACATAGTCATCCATCCACACAGAAAAACCACTAATACCAACTATAGTCATAGTTAACCTAATAACTCCAAGACGATAGGGTAATCATGCTCATAACAAATATCGACCATATTCATAACAAATATCGATCCTGCTCATAACAAATATCGATCCTGCTCATAACACGTATCGATCCCACTCATAACGCATATCGATCCTCCTCATAACAAATATCGTGAGATTTACTCACCAAACAATAAAGGTAATTCGTTCATTAATGAACCTTGTGAGATTACTCACCTCGAACTCCCGCTGCGTCTTCAATACAGAACAAGGCAGCCAAACCACCCAAAATAGCTGTCCAAAGAATACCTCGTCACGTACCTAAGGAATTACAGCTCTCATTCAGTCAACGGATCACAAGGAATAACGTTCGAAACCCTAAATCAAACCAAAATTCCCAAGGTGACGCCAAATGAGGCGAAACCACATCCGAGACCTCCCAAAGTCCCCAGAATTCATCCACGGTCGACCGAGAGAGAAAAGAGAGAGAAAAATGGCTTCCGGAAAAGCAAAGTGGGAATTATGAAAATAATTTCTGATTTTCCATATTTATACTAAAACGGAAACTTCTTCCGATAGCCATAACTTTCTCATACGAACTCCGATTCTCGCGTTCCACATGTTTACAAACTCGTATCGACGCGCTCTACAACTTTCGTGAAGGAACTTTTTGGAGAATCCTAACGAATAAAAAGTCAACCTTTGGCAACCCCGCCTAAAACCATATTCTTCGAATAATTATTCGCCCGAAATACTTCCGCTCCACCCACGAGCCACGAAACCGTCCAAAAATCACAATTTAGATTCTAGAAAATCCTCGGAAAATAAATACGAATTTCCGGGCATCACACAAGGCTCGCTTAAGTACCACTAATCTCAAAACATTCCTAGACATAACACTTACTTTGAGTGAGCCTACTTTGAAGAAAATCTAAACCATTGGCATTTACTACAAAAATATATGGCAATTTCCTATTACATCTCTTGGAAAAATAAATACTTAAACAAAATTGGCGATGTATTGATCCCAACCAGATTTGTAGTCTTCAACCCTTCACTCTAGATCATCTTCTTGATCTTCTTGTTCCATATAGTGAGCTTCTCTTGCTTCACAATATGCTTTGTAGGCGGTGACGATTTCTTCACGAGCTCTACAAATGTGTGCCCAATGATCAGACACTCCACATCGAGAACATACATCTCTTTGCTCAAACTCCATTGATTGAGGCGCTTTGAAAGCGTCATTTAGATGGCTCTTAGTGTTGGTGGCACCACCAACACGGCCAGAGGTGTTGCCTCCCTCTCTCTTTCCATGTTTACCTCTTCGGTTCCATGTTCACCTATTTTGGCGGTTACCTTCCCAAGTAGAGCGATTATATGGACCAGAACGTCCAGAAGTATCCCTAAGATTAGGGTTTCGCTCTTGGCACCTTCTCTTAGGGGCACGACTATAATTGGATTCCGGAATATGCTCTATTTCCACGAATCTCAAATTATAGTTCTTCACAAGGATGTTATCATGCTTTTCAATGACATTCATAGCTCCAATGAGCTCATGAAAGCTTGTGATCCGTCCTGCATCAACATTGATTTGATAGTTCTTAACAACCATCAATGCAGAGACGGGGAATTTAGAGAGAGTCTTCTCAATCAACGTCGCATTTGTTATCTCTTTACCACAGAATTCCATTAAGGATTTAATGCGAAGTGATTCCGAGTTGTAATCAAGAACTGACTTGAAATCACAGAAGCGGAGGCTATGCCATCTCACTTTTAGGTCAGGAAGCAAGGAGTCATGGACGTTGCCAAATCTTTCATCGAGTGAGACCCACAGCCTTCTGGGGTTTTCTTCATTCATACACTCGTACTGGAGCGGATCATCCATATGACGAGTCATTAGGATGATGGCTTTCGCCTTATTTGCCTCTAAGGCTGCTCTATTGGCTTCCAAAGCTTGAGCTTGCTCAACAGTTAGCATGTCCTAGCTAGGCTCGAGAATCGTATCTAGGATTTCATCGGTCTTGAGATGCTGGCGGACATCACGAACCCACCTGTGATATCCAGAGCCAGTTGTTCCCAATGGAGCAAAGTCCAATTTATTCGGGTTACTCATCCTGAAAGAGAACAAGAAATTAGGGTTAGTTTCAGAGCATAAAATGCTACCACGAAAACATATAAAATTTCTGAGCGTGGTTGCTCCCAAGAAATTAGGAATTTCTAAGCGTAATTGCTTCCAAGAAATTCAATTCCAAGAGGTATTGGATTAGATCGAAACAATGACGTAAGTGGTCGATCATAAATTCTCTACAAACTCTAAGTTTGGAGATCTCAACAAGCTCCAAGCTTAGAGTGAGCACGAACCCCCACAGTTCGGCTTAATTAGTCTCCCCTATGAAGAAGAAAGGGGGTAGAAGAAGGGATGTTGCAAGTCCCCGAAAAAGAAGAGAAATTGAATTAAAAAACTCTAAAAAAAAGGGGAACGTTTAGTAAAAAATACCTCAAAATAGGTCGCCGGAAAATTTGACCTGAAAAATTGGTCGGAAAATGGCCGGAAAAGTCATTGACCGGAGGTTGACCGGGTGTTGACCGAAGGATGACGTGGCAGTGGGTCCTGTTGCTGACGTGGCAGTAGGTCCTGTTGCTGACATGGCGCGGGTCCTAGGGCTGATGTCAGCGGGCTTCTGGGCTTGGGTCTGTTGGCTTTTGGGCCTGTTCCTTTTTCTTCTGGGTTGGGCCTTCCTTTCTTCTCTCTTTCTTCTTCTTTTCTTTTCTTTTCTTCTTCTTTCTTTTCTGCCAGTTCAAGGTGCAACTGCTCAGGTGGCCGGTTCACTACTTTTTAGGCCTGTTTTTGGACTTTTTCTTCCGGTTCCTGAAACTTAAGATCAACGTGCTTTTTCTATCAAAATTTGGTGGAAATTGGAGGTCCGGAAGATGGTGAACCGGCGGAATATTTGCTGTGAGTTGTATGGTGCTTCCGGTGGCCGGTTCGGTAGGTTTCCGGCCTGTTCTTGGAGTGCCGCCGCCGGTTCTGGACTCCTGGAATCGAGTTCTTCAAGGTGTGAGGTGGAGGCAGAAAAGGCTTCAATGTTTTGTATTCGGATTCAAGGTTTTTAGTTTCTTGAATCAGGGTTTGGCTATTTGTTTCAGGGTTAGGGTTCTTTGCTAATAACGTGTTTAAGGAAAACTGAATTGGGAGGGAATTGAGTAGTCCTTTCATTGATAATAGGGGCCTCTTTATATATAGAGGATTACAAGCATAGAGATAGAGTTGTACATGGAAACATAATCGTACATTGATTGGATATCTCCTAAGATTCTCCGAGAATATATCTAATATAAACTCTATTTCAACTAGAGCAAGTAACCTCGAGTTTGGGTCAGACACATATTCTGGATTTACTTGAACAAAAACAACATTTAAAGTATCACCAAAAGTAGAATTACATTATCAAAATTCTTAATGCTTCTTGGAATCTTGGGTGATAGACCTTAGATTTCTGCAAAAAAATTGTATTAGAAATTCTTCATATATATATTTTTTAAATAATAATATATTAATAAATAAATAAATTTATTATTACAAAAACGGGCCAAATCATTAACGGATTAGATCGACCTAGATCCGTATTTGATCAATTAAATAAAGGGAAAATGATCATTTACCCAATTTTGGGGGTTAATTAACCCACTTACCCAAACACTCTAAGAGATTGCCCACTTACCCAAACACTTTAAGAGATCATTTCCCTAATACTCAATTAACTATTTTTTTTATTCCTTTTTATTTATTTTTGGGACAATTTTGCCCTCTCCTTCTTTGTCACTTCTTTGTCATTTAGAGAGAGAAGTCATCGGAGACCTTACTGGACTCCGGTGATCGGAATTCCGAATCCGGCAACCGGACTGGTGACCTGATTCCGGCGTCTGAATTTATTACCCCCTAATAATACCCAGTAACCATATTATTGCCCCCCCCCCCCAATAATCATATTATTGCATCTCAATAAACATATTATTGCCTCTCAATACTCTTTTTATTGCCACCCAATAATCTAATTAATGCCCCAATAAACATTTTATTGCCCCTCAATAATCTTATTATTGCTCCCAATACAATACCAACAAGACGATTAAAACAGTTAAACATTAGTATAGGCAGTCACCAATCCATAAAATCTACCAAACAGATGCTATTCTAGTACATAGTACATAACTAGAATGAAAACATCTTTTCTGCATATTTCCACATACTTTTCTTTTTCTTTTCCTTAGGCCTTCTGCCACCATTTTACCAAAAAAAAAAAAAAAAAAAAAAACCAGAATGAGAAAAGAAAAAAAAAGCCACAACGACGAGAAAATCGTGTTTCGAGAACAGATGCCGTCGTTGCCATTACTGGAGAGACCGGCGTCACTCTGCCTCACCGTGTCGCCGTCGTCTTCCGTAGCCATCAGGATCCAAACCTGCGCAGGGAAAATTGATCTAGAACAGAGCGTCTCCGACCTCGGCGACTTAGCGCCGACGACCACTGTTCAGCCTTTTGCGTTCCCTGTGCTGGTAGCCTAGACCGAAACCTACTTCTTGATCATCATCCCCAACCTAGATCTCCAATCACCATCCATTCCTCGCTCAGCAGAAATGGTGGAGGGACGCCGAGATCTTCATCCGCAACTGCCTCGCCAATCGCGTCAATTCCTCGTCCGGCAGGGATGGTTGTTGTTGCCCACTGGTTGCGACTCGCTCGAGGAAGGAAGAGAGAGAGAGAGAGAGAGAGAGATTTAAGAGACATGAGAAGAGAGAGAGAAGTTTTGAGGTAGAGATAGAGAGGTCAGGGGTTTGTTAATTAAAATGAGGGTAACATTGTCATTCATCTTTAAATTGGGTAAAAGGGATTAAAAACTTCTTAGTGGAGTAAGTGGGTAATTTTTAGGCTCAAATTGGGTAAGTGGTCACGACCCCTTAAATAAACGGATTAAAGGATTCGAATCATTAACGGATCAACGGATCAAAACTTTCGATCCAAACCCGTCCAATGGTCACGGATCTAGAGTGGGTCCGGATCAAAATCCTGTCCATTTACAGGTCTAGCTATAGTCAAATCATGTGTCAATATGACACGGTTTGATCTCTCACTAGAAAACTGACACATGTAGGGCATGTATAGTCTCCATAAATTCAATATCTCACATTTAACGTTGTCAAATTTCTAGAAATAATTGAAAGAAAAAAAATATCTATCTAATTTCTAGAGCTTCTTCTTCTCTATCTACCTCTGTTTTTTATTTCTCGCTTTTTGTTCCTTCTCCATTACTCGACCTCTTTCCCTCTTCAAATTCATGAACCAAAGCAAACTCAATTTCAACCTCACACCATCTCCATCGTTTTCTTATGTTTCTCTTTATTTCTCAACAGAAATAATAGAATTAGTTTGAACTTTTGTATTATCTTTTCACAATTTTCAATTGTCTAGGCAGATAACATCATGTTGGAGATGAGTTCAGCCAAAATCATCCCCCAAAAACTCTAGACGTGGCTTGATAGAAATCTTGATATGATCATCAAATTAAATATGCTTTATTGAGACAGAAATTTGGATCTGGGTTTTGAAAAAAAGAAATCAAAAACCCCAAGCCAATATTATGAGAGTAGTCAAATTGATCGAAAACGATCTACCAAAGTTTTCAATGATTGAATAGGGTTTTGTGCAGAATGAATCTTTGAATATTGGTATTTGAGAAAAACATTTTTGCTTTAGGTGATGAGTTTCATGAGAAGATGTGTTTGGTGGATGCATGAGACTAAGTTGAAGAAGAATATGTTGCTGTATTTATTTATTTCAAGATGTTTAACTGAGAATAACGATGTTAAATAAGTGAGGTCAAGTTAAATTGAAATTAAACATGTGTCAGTTTTCTATTGGGAAGTCAAACCATGTCACAACAGTGACATGATTTGACGGGAGCTCTCTCGTAGTCATAGCACCCGTGCGGTCAAAATTCAAAGCTCAAGTTTCAACCCAATATTTCCCATGCACGGACTTATAGCTGGCATTCATATATATATATATATATATATGTGCAGCTTAAAAAAAAAAAAAAAAAACTCAACCCAATGCTAGCTATATGATTTTACTTGGAGCTTTGGTGGAAATTACATATATTAATTAGACCTAGAAATATGAAATGTGAAAAATTAAGGTCAATATTTATATATTTAAACTGCATGTTTGAAATTAAGACCTTATCAACTCTTCATTTCCCACTGTTATAGCTCGGAAAGTATTATGGATTTTGTATGCCAGCCAACATGCATGTATACATATACATGTGAGGCTTTTTTTTTTGGTACCAAGCTTAATATCTTCATGTTGAAAAATTCAACCCAATGATTTTACTTGGAGCTTTGGTGGAAATTACATATATTAATTAGACTCAGAAATATGAAATGTGAAAAACTAATGTCAATATTTATATATGTAAACTGCATGTTTGAAATTAAGACCTTAACAACTCTTCATTTCCCACTGTTGTAGCTAGGAAAGTATTATGGATTTTGTATGCCAACCAACATGTATGTATACATATATATGTGATTTTTTTTTTCTTTCATACCAAGCTTAATATGTTCATACCAATATCTTCAAGTTCAAAAATTCAACCCAATGCTCGCTATATGATTTTACGTGGAGCTTTGGTGGAAATTACATATATTAATTAGACCCATAAATATGAAATGTGAAAAACTAATTAAGGTCAATATTTATATATGTAAACTGCACATTTGAAATTAAGACCTTAATAACTCTTCATTTCCCACTGTTATAGCTGGGAAAGTATCATGGATTTTGTATGCCAGCCAACATGCATGTATACATTTTGAATTCTGGAAAGTAATTACAAAATTTGTTAACAAATCATTTTCCCAACATGAATGTAGATGTATAGTGGCCTACGTATACTGAATGACCCTCCTGTTCTAACTCAAGCCATTCTAAATGATATTAGTGAGATACCTAGACTTAGAAGGATTATTTGTAGCCATCTTAGCTGATTTCTTGTTCCTTGCTTTCTGGGTAAATTGCCTCCCAAAAAAAAGAAAAAAATTATCTAATGGCCGGGCTATTATTTTTGTTCTTTCTTCAAATTCAAGGAGAAAAGACCTTCCGGCATAGCAAATATTTATTAAGAAGATTAAGAGTGCAAAACTGGGATACCAATTGCATCGTTTGTTTCATTATTTGATTAGCCGTTACTTCTTGTATGAATGCATATTATTCAGGCTCTTGGCCATCTCCACTGCTCAATCATGCATTGTCCGACGGCACACCTTCGTGGCTGCGTTATCGGACTGGCTTTTCAAAAAGTAAGGGTCGAGAGATGGTCCTCAAACATGCTTAGCCGAAGTGAAGATTGGGTGCTACTGGTTTTTGGTTTTGGTTCGCAGGGCTCCGGATGGGAAGAGGGGAAGGGCATGCGATGGTCTATGGATTGGCAGAGGAGGTCGTGGTCAGGTTGAGATCATGCAACCCATCATCCCGGGGGCTTGTCGGAGACGATTGATCTAAGAGGCCGGATTAGGAGGGATGAGGGCTAAGGCTCTGATCGCGGTTGGTCTGGTCTTAGGTCGGAGATGGGTTGGTCGGGCAGGGTAGAGGAAGGCGGAGGTAGGGGTGTGGAGGGTGGAAGGTTAGCGGTAGGAATCCATGTGAGCCACCGGTACCATCGTCTCAGGGGCCTTGGGCTATGGTTTATGTGGGCTTAGGCTATTGCTATGGGCCCAAGCTATTTAATATTTTATTTGTTATGTTTTTTAAATTTTTTTTTAATTAGGTGTGGCTTTACGCCCTGGCAATAAGTTTCTACCGATTTGTGTTATGGCAACTTGGGCATTGTCCCGGTATACACACTCAATGTGCCTTATTTGGCCTAGCGAGGTGGCGAGCTATTTGCTTGATCAAATGGATACAACCTCCTAGTAGCAGGATGAAATTGAGTGTCACCAGATTTATTTCTATGCGGCAACATAGTGGGAAAACTGTGTTATTTGTAATGATGCTTCTTCGTGATAAAGTTATTTTTCAAGTATGTCACCGCTATATCAAAGCAAATGGAGTAACACTCTTTACTATTTAGTGCTTGTTAGAATACGTAGATTTTTGGAGAGTCTTGGTATTATTTCATAAAGTTCTTTTTATGCTTATTGTAATCTGGGGTTCAGGCTCTACGTCCGCCCTTGTATTCTGCAATTTCATTAATCAAGACTTGAGGGCAACCGCACCATCCCATTTTCAATATAAAAAAAATGCATATTATTCTTATCATTCATCTCTCTGTCTCTGTCTCTCTCTCTCTCTCTCTCTCTCTCTCTCTCTCTATATATATATATATATATATATATTCAGTTGCAATGGTATGCTAGTATTGGTATCTCAGCATATTCCAACACGTTTGGTCGATATTGAGAGCAAGCCTTATCAATTTAAACCTAGCTTTCATGGTTTTCACTCTCCATTTAGAATGCGCCTTCAAATTAAATTAGAAGGACATCCCTGCATACTAATTCTTAAAATGATATAAAGAGATAAGTATGAAAAGAATGAAATAATACGTGTATTGCATTTCTTCCATCTGTTACATAGCTAGGGAGATTTATTCAACGACACCAGCCCCCCAGTTCAACAAAAACATACAACAAACTAAAACGAAACTTTTACATCTTAAATGTAGAATACAAAGAATAAAGATATGTAAATGTTTATCAACAAGAATTACAACAACAATGAGCTGAGATACCTTAAAGCATAGACAAGGCTACATAGAATTGCCATGTTTCCCTTTCTATTTCCGGTCGTATATGTCTTGAGCAGTTGGTGGAGAACAGCCACCATTTCCATTTGAACTACCCTTTACCTTTAAACAATTGTCATACATTTCTTGAGAAGAAGGCATGCTTATAATTAACTGTAGAAATATTTTCTTCTGTGTTGATTAAGAATCTTGGCTATGGATCAATACATGGGTATTATCTATTACTCTATTTATAGAAAATTGAGTGGGGTTTTGGGAAATTAGGGTGGACCTACTAATTATAGCATTACCCAACTAAGCAAAGAATTCATTGCTGTTAAATATAAGTAATAGGGTTTCTTGAAGGATTTCCCTCCATGGAAGTTTCTTTCTTATTTCCGATTAGTTTCCTTGATCGACCAGTTTGATGATTCATCGATATGTGAATGGCTAACATTACCGACTTTGAAAGTTTGAATTCAATTGAAGAAGTTGACCAAAAAACATGGATTATCTAAACTAATCAACATGGAAATTCTCAAATTACAGATGATATAGTCAAGATCAATCAACCAGCAGCAAATTCTATTTCATACCCACCGCTTTCTCACTGTATATCTTCCCTGAAAACAAGGACTTGGACCGATGACTAGAAAAAAAAAAGGAAATAACCAGCTGCGCAGATAACTGTAAGGAAGGGATGGAGCAAGTGCGTAGATGATATCTAGGGATTGGGGATTAATTAACCCATGTTTAAAGCGAACACGATACCTCCATCGAGAGGTAGCAACACGTCAATTCTGCATATATATGTGGACTTACAGGCTTCAGAAAGTAAGAATTTGCTAAATATGTGCTTAAATTTGAGTCCTCAATTACCATATGGTTCAATATTCAAACCATCAATGGTCTAAATTTTTTGGCCGGAAGTGCTTCCTACGAGTTGCACCGGAACTTACATCTAAACTGTGTTGAAAACTTGAACCTACACATAATATATTAAATAGATTCCGTGTCAAATTTTTTATTGGTTATTTGTATTTTGTATTTTGTTTTTGGTTATATTGTTGTTTCTTTATTCTATATATTTTTATTTTTTAACACAAAAAGTGCATTCATCTATATCAAGCAAATTAATGTTGAATGATATTTTCTAGCTTGTTGCAAATGAAAATCTTGTCACATTTGACGAGAAGCTAACTTCGTAGGGGATGTGCTAGCTAGTATTAGCCATTCTGCAAATGTATCCGGCTAGAGAAACTCTCTTCTATTATCAGCCATTTACTCTTAGTTTTGATGTATCAGGTATTGGTTGTACTCGGGGTGATTATCTATAGTTTGACTTTATAATTTAGGAAAAAAAAATTTTGGCAACTCACATGCACTTCAAAGTTACAACACAAATATACCAATATACCACTAGAGAAACACTTTTGCACACCCAACTAATCAAGCACATGTAAAACCGAAAGTACAAATCCTCAAATGGATTAAAACTAAATATTGGACTGAAATTAGGTGTTATGGCTTTGCTTATTTACAAGGCTGCATATACTGACTAAGGATTGAAATATCTGCATATTTCCGATATATCGTTCGATATCTCCATTTTTGGAGAGACCGATATATCATAGGGGAAAATATTTTATCTTCCACTGTTTCTGTGAAATTTTTCCGTTTTCGTCAAATATATCGAGGATATAAGATATTTAGGATATATTCTGATAAAATAAAGAAATATCTATAAAATTTGATGGAAAAAAAAATAGAAAGAAAAAAAACTTAATTATTCACAAAAAAACATACACTATATATGGAATATGGAGGTTATGTAGGAGTGTAAAATTTTGACAACAGTTTCTAGTCAAGATATGACCTAATAAAGAGGCAAATTAACCTGTTTGGGAAAAATACCTCGAAGTGGAACCTCAAAAAACAGATTTAGGTAAAGCGAAATCTCTTCAAGGCGAATCTGGCTAAGGAGGAATCCTCAAAATGCGAATCTTGGTGAGAAGTAATTCCCTAAATGGAGAGATATCCTCAAGGGAAATATGGGTGAGGAGAGATCTCCTCAAAGCGAATTTGGGTGAGGAGTATTCTTTTCGAGGGAATTTCAAGTGAGAAGTGGAATTCAGGTGAGGAGAAATTCCCTCAAGACGAATTTGGGTGAGAAGAATTTATGATGGAGCAATTTCAGCAAAAAAAAAATAAAAATTGATGGAGGGGCTTGGAGCCATGTTTCAAAAAGTAACTCACTCACTTTATTGTTTCATCAATTATATGGGATTGGCCTCAATTATATGAAGATTTCATACAAGGACATCAGACTATTGGGTTAATTATTAAGCTTACGGATATAATCAATATGGATAAATTCATGAGCAGTCATCCAGTTGGATTCATCCTTATTATTCCCTTATAGGGAAGAGCTGCCGGTCCAAAGAGATATATAACTTATGTTCATCACTACAATTCGTACTATATGGGTCATATGTCTTGGTCTGATTATTGTACTTTCATAGACCAGCGAGCGACTTTTCAACCAATTAGAGTCTCTCTTTGGATGTAGATGAAGTTGACATTCATATCTGTTTATATATAAATCTAATAAATTGATTCTTTCAGAAAAGTTTTTCTTTTTCCAGAGTATCCCCGATATTTTCAATATCTCTTTGTTTTAAAATTTTCCTTAAAAATGTATTATCGATAATTTAATCCTTTAATCCTTGAAACCAAGAATGATAGATTTGAATCCAGATGCAGCTCATTGACAACCGAACATATCAGCAAGCGTTTAAGACTCACAGAGTTGCTTAAAGGACAAGTGGTCCAAAAAGAAACTTAATTGAACCGGCACAAACTCCCAATGCAGCCCAGAAAGCCTTATACCTCTCTTGAGCAGCCTCGATACTTTGTCTCTTATGAGAATGGTTTCATGCATGGCTTCATATAGTAATGCCCTAATACCATAGGTTATTCTCATCATCTTCCTAACCAATTAACTATTAGATGATTATTTTACGGTTGTTCAATTCAACAATTTTGTTGTCAATGTAATTGAGTTGCTCACTGTTTAGCTTGATATTCCTTCTAAGTCAGTTCCAGTAGTATCCGGAGATCACTATTTGAAGATTTTACTTTTAGTTACTATTGGTTAATCATTAATCAATTGTGTATATATCAGAAGGAGAAGAAAAATCTAAACCTCAGCAAAATCGTTAAAAAAGAACTTGAATGTGAAGATTAAAAACATTGGTACATGAATTAGAAACAAACTTTCATGGTCTTTGGCGCAGCTTTTTATTTAGTATTGAAGTTAAGTACATCATTTTTGAACGGAATCCAAGAATATATAATATTACATATGCAAAGGGATCGATTTGTTCTGATCGAAGGTTTTATGACAACTTAAACGAAACAGGCCCTTTAGTGACCTATTTATTTGCTATCTATAGACAACAACAGATGTACGACATAACCTTTAATTTACTATATAAGCTGCAAATATGTATGCGTATATAACGTACTATTCACTTTGCTCCTTTACCTTCTTCTTCTTCCCATTTGAGTGATTTGACTTTCCATGAGTTTCCTGACCAGTTGGTTGCAAAGACAACGAATTATCGTTGGTTGAAGCCATGACATAATCGCGATTAGGTTGCCCAAAAAGTTCTTGAGGACTATGCTGAGATGATGAACTAGTATCAACCTTTCCACTCTTCCCCTTCTTAAAGTTAGAGTGCGCAAAAATGCTTTGGGGTTTAGGGTTATTTTTCGACGACATATTTTGCATGCAATAGCAATAATTTTTGGGTTGATTTTCTCTGTTTTTTGTATTTTCTTGTGCCATCTAGGGTATATTTATAGCAAATGGGGATTGCTAGTAATTTGGGGTTTGGGAAATTAGGTGGGATGTTGGCTTGGAGTTGTGGGGAACCTTACCATATGTGTAAGTATGTATCACATTTTTTTTT
Organism: Rosa lucieae; assembly: GCA_024704745.1. NCBI lineage: Eukaryota > Viridiplantae > Streptophyta > Magnoliopsida > Rosales > Rosaceae > Rosa > Rosa lucieae. The sequence goes on from CM045496.1 coordinate 41,537,775, forward strand.
TTATCAATTGAAAATTCATTCAAATAAACTGCAATTACACAGCAATTGGCACCCAACAAGAGATTACAACCAGTGGCGGACTCAGGATTCTATCTATACTGGGGCGTAATGAAAAAAAAAATAATAGAAACAATTACTAGTTAAACACCACATTTAAACTTTGAATATTAATAACATTTCAATTGATCAGTCCGTATGTTAAAAAAAAAAATCTTATTTTATTTAGGAAAAATAATAATTATATATTATATATTTAAATTGAATACTTTAACATGGATTAGTGGGATGAAGACTCTATTTTAACCAATAGAGATTGGGCTGTGGGGGCTTAAAAGTCAATAGTTCCACTATTTTCCTCGGATCAATTTGGTATTTTTGAGAATTTCGTTTTGTAATTACTAGTGTTTGCTTGGAAAAGCATATTGAAGGGGTTGGATATCCAAATTAACTTGTTGACAAAGGCATCGCGGATGTAAACTCTACAGAATAGTCTGGATGTGGATCGATCACAGAAGAAATGGTCAAGACTATACCAAACATCAATAAGTTCTATCTGCTTGGTCGACCCATGATCAATCAGCAATGTTTTCTAACTAAAGGAGTTGCTATGCTGTTTATTGGAAGTTGCATAATAATAAGTCTGACATATTGCAAGCTTACAGTTTTTTGAGGTTTTTGGTCAGGGATCAAGTTTATTTCTTTGATGCCCTTTTGGAAAGCAAACCGGCCATAGCTATTCATGTACTATTTATTCAAGTTTGTATTTTTAGATTTCGATTGGGTTACATGTGCTTTTAGAAATCTTTTTTTTTTACGGCTTTTTCAAATTTCAAGTATCAATTAAAATTTGACTTTATGGACTTTTCTCTTATTAATAATTAGTTTATTGATGAGGCATGTATTATGTGGAGTACTGGTTGAGGAAGACCATTATTTATTTATTGAAAAACATTGGCTAAGAGGAAAACAAGATCGAAGACATAGCCATTCACAAACCAGAGCAAAGATATTGAGGATGTACAACTATTGGCATGTAGAAAGCTGCAAGAGAAGGCTATAAACTGTTTTCACAATAAAATACCCCATGTTTTTTCAAGCAACTTCTATATAAAACTGCTATCAACTTTCCGTTTCAAATAATTTCTCTGGACTAGCATCTTTCTATGAAAACTACTACATCGAAACTTCGATTCCTTTCTCGTTGTCTGTCTCACTGGTGTCTAGATGGCTTGAGAGAACCACTCAAAGTCAACAAGCCACAGAGAAACTAGTAACTTCCCAACTCTCTTAACATATAGAATATGAGCTGTCACCATTAAGCACATCATGTCAATGGAGATGCCCAAGATCGAATTGAACCTATCAGGCATTTCTTTAAAGGCACAATGATTTATGTATAGCAATGGCGTCCATAAGAATATTTAAGCACAATTACATATATAACTCTTACAGACAAAAGTAGTCTTGTAAGATTAGTGTTTGTTCAGCATGCAAGTCGATCATTTGAAGTAGGGCACATCAAAAAGCCCGAGATCAAGTGGGCCGATGGAGGCCCGTCGGCCCAGAGGGCCAAAAGCCAGGCTCGGCCGGTCAAAAAGCCCACCATAGGCCCGGCCAGGTGGGTAGAGGGCCAGGCTTGGTTTAGGGGTTTGAAACCCCGCCCGGCCCATAAGCCAGGCCCGTAAAAGCCCGCAAACAAAAAATATTATATAAATAACATAGAAACTGTTGTGCAGAACACCTAACTTCGCTGAATTACTGGGAACTGCTTAGATGGAATTAGGAGCTACCTTATATGCACGGAAAGCCCCATGTGTCTAGTTTTTGAAGAAGTTTACGGTTTACAATTACAACTTTTCTAGAAGGAGTTATGGCAATTTAAGTGAAGGCAGTTCAGCTTGAACGAGAATCTGCAACACAGAAATTGTTGTGCAGAATACCCAACTTCACTGAATTACTGGGAACTTCTCGGACGGAATTAAGAGGTATACCCTATATGTACGGAAAGCCCCATGTGTCTAGTTTTTGAATAATTTTACGGTTTGCAATTCCGACTTTTCTAGAAGGAGTTATGGCAGTTTAAGTGAAGGCAGTTCTGTTTGGACGGGAATCTGCAACATCTTTTACAAGTTCATGTCTAGAACCAAAATTTGCTGAATTACTGGGAACTTCTTGGATAGAATTTTACAAGTTTATGTCTAGAAGGCCCAACACATATATTTGGAAATCTTCAGTGTGCCACATCATCATTATATGTGTGTGTGTGTGTGTGTGTGTGTCTCTTTGCGTGAGTGTGAATTTGTTGTAATTTGGCTTATGGTGAAATTGGACGTTCTCATACTTCTATATAGAATATGTGCATATATATTACTACATGGCATGACTACGATTAACCGATCCGATCGGATTCGAAAATATGGTGAAAGTAGCTAAATTTTTTACCACACTGATAATTTATTATAATAATCTCATCCAACAGTCAGTTTTTTTATTTTATTTGAATTGATAGAGGTTGCCCTTTGGAGTGTACGATATATAAATATAGGTTTATAAGAGTAATTAAGTTTGACCTAGCTGATCAAATTCGAAACGAGAACCAAATTGACTGGATTTTCTACAACCACCATAAAACATTACAATCTCTCCATCGAGCAGTTGGTTTCTCCAAATTCATTTTCCATTTCATGGTTGTTTTAGAATGAACCTCAACAATTTAAATGCAATGTAGGGCTGGGATCGGTTCTGTTTTTTGATTTTTTTGCCGGAACCGGAACCAGAACCGATGATGTTTTCCCGGTTCGGTGTTGTTACATTTTTTGGCCGAAACCAACTTGGAAGCGGAACCGTTTAGTTTGGTTCGGTTACGGCTTATAACCGGTTCCTGTACGCCCAAAAAAACAGCAGCAAAGCTATCCAGTTTCTCAGCTTCCCAGCCACATTATGTTCTGCAATTTTCTCAGTTTCTCCATTGAAGAACACAGCAGAATTGGAGGAGGAGGAGGAGGAGGAGGAGAGAAGAAGAAGAATATGGTTGCGGCTAAGAGAGGGAAGAGATGGGGTTGATATGAATATGATTAAAAAGAAAAAAAGGAATCTTTCTTAGCCTTTCCTTTTCTCACGGTTGGAGACACATTTATCGGTGGAACAGGCCATAAAAAATGGAAAAAAATTGGTGGGAAGTAGATTAAGGAGACTTTTGATTTTCTTGGCAATTTTCTATTGGAGAAACTTAGGGAATTGGAGTGAACATCACGTGCTACTGATCAACTAGGAACATAATAGAGAAAGGGCATACATAAAAAGTCAAAAAAAGAATAAAGAAATAGAAAGGGGGACAGGTGGGCAGACAGAGAGAGAGAAATGGGAGTAGGGTTTGTATTTTATTAGAGAAAAAGAGGAAAAGATAGTACATAAAGTACAGAATAGTGTAAATATATGTTGCACCCTCTCAGTTCGGGTAAAACAAGAAACAAAAGTTAGGAACCGAAACCGAACCTATATGTACTATTTTAGAACTGAACCGCAAAAAAAAAAAATTGTGAGAGAAAATGACCCGAACTACACCGAACCGGCCTGTTCGGACCGGTTCCTCGGTTTTTCGGGTCTAACATCCATCTATGGAATATTTACAGACGTGATGTGAAAAAATAAGCACGTTTCGCGGTCGTCATGCCCCTGGTCAACTAAGAAAACTTACAAGTGACGACGGTTGACCAATTCAATCGGATTCGAAAATATGGTGAAATTGGCTAAATTTTTTACCACACTCATAATTTATTGTAATAATCATATCCAAAGGTTGGTTTTTCCATTTTTAGAGGTTGCTATTTAGAGTGTATGATATAAATATAGGTTTGTAAGAATAACTAAGTTTGACCTAGTTAATCGAATTCGAAACGAGAACCAAATTGGCTAAAATTTTTACAACCACCATAAAACATTACAATCTCTCCATCGAGTGGTTGGTCTCTCCAAATTCATTTTCCACTTCATGTTTACTTTAGAATGAACCTCAACAATTTAAATGCAATGTATAAGTTATACAACTTTATGAGGCAAATTGGTATAGACCAACGTATTTGTAAATAAAATTGAAATTTTTATCTTATGTCCACGCACATCCATCGATGAAATATTTACAAACGTGATGTAAAAAAATAAGCACGTTTTGCGGTCGTCATGCCATCGGTCAACTAAGAAAACATACAAATAACTACGGTTGACCAATCGATCGGGTTCGAAACGATGGTGAAATTGACTAAATTTTTAAGTACACGCATAATTTATTGTAATAATCACATCTAACGGTCGGTTTTCCCATTTTCTTTGAATTGATAGACGTTGCTCTTTGGAATGCATGATATATAAATATAGATTTATAAAAAAATTTAGTGTCTTTAAATATTTATTATAAATAAAGCCCACAAGGCTCGTCCGGAAAAAGCCCGCAAGGTCTGGCCCGAAAAAGCCCCCTATATTTGGACGGGCTTGGATCCTTCGATTTACAATGAAGCCCGGCCCGCCATTATTTAAAAATATAGTAAGGCCCGGCCCAGCCAGGCCCAAGCCCACTATGAATGGGTCGGGCCCGTTGACGAGCCCTAATTTGAAGCTATGCAGCCAATGTCAACCAATGTTCAGCTAGTTGATCATTTGGGAGCAAACCAACAGTGAGGATCGAGGGGTTTAATTAATAAGCGGCTAGGTTAGTCTAACTTCCTTCTTGACCCTAATTAATGCTAGAATTCTAGAACAGTCCTAAGATTTTTGTTTTTTTGTTTTTTTATCCTAGACATTGGGAAGAGTTCTGACACCTGCCACCTAGACCTGTAAATGGACCGGATTTGGATCGGATAGACCTAAATCCGAATCCGTTTACTTAAAAAAAAATTCGATCCAAACCCGCTCCGTTAACCTAGTGGATCATTGATAGCTCAATCCAAATCCGTATCTGCCGGATTAACTGATACCCGATTCGCTAATCCGACCCGTTTATAATTTCAAATATTTTAAAATTTTAAATAGTAATATTAAATTTATATCATGATACCTCATAAAATATTAATAAAATATTAAAATAACATGAGAAATATCACCAAAAGTAGAATTACATTATCAAAATTCTTCATGCTTCTTCGAATCTTCAGTGATGGACTTTCCCTTAGATTTCTACAAAAACTTTGTATTAGAAATTCTTCATATTTTATATTTTATATTATATATATATATATATATTAATAAAAAATAATATTTTATTATTACAAAAACGGGCCGAATCATTAACGGATTGGATCGACCTAAATCTATATTTGATCCGTTAAATAAACGGGTTAACGAAATTCAGATCATTAACGGATCAAAATTTTCAATCCAAACCCGTCCAATAGCCATGGATCTGGAGAAGGTCCGGATTAAAATCCGGTCCATTTACAGGTTAGTACAGAGTGGATTGAGACAGAGCTTGGAATTAGCTCGAAACTAGTGAAACAGCCCGCACTTTGGATCGGGTTTTTTTTTGTTAGTAATCGGATAGCTGGAGGAGGGCAAAAGTGTCCCCGTAACTCCTTTGTGCCGTAGTAGTTTTTTTTTTTTTTTTTTTTTTTTCAGGCATTCTTACCATAACTCGATCTCTGTTTAATATACGTGCTCTTATCTACTGCCATCAAAACCTAAACATCAAAGTTTTCTAGGATGGTTCGATTGGCCTGATTCATTTATTGGGTTGCACAGTAAATCTTCCAGAGTAACATTAAATAATCCCATACTCCGTGGCTAAGCTCTTTGCTCAACTGTCAGGCTCATACGTCGAGAAGTTATAAAAACACTGACCTGAAATCAATACACAAAATCATATTAGTTAGCAAGCAACTATATATGCACTGATTCACATTCACGCATTCACACGTGAATGTGGCACATAGGAGAGTCCCTGCAATGCAGGATTAAACAAACTACTACAGTAAGGATCTCTAAGGTTTATATTAATGCCTTCCCCAAAATCTGGACATAAATCATATGAGGAAGTCAAAAAAAAAAAAAAAGATTTGCATTCGATCACAGACTACATGTGAATGTGCTAAATAAGACGCCTATGTCGCAGGTTATAACCAAACTAATAAGGTAAGCATCTCCAATGTCAGTAAACCCTCCAATAAGGTAAATCATATCAGTACCTTTCCCCACTCAGAACCAATGCCACTACACCTCATCCTCATCTTCAAGTATATCAGCCTGGTTCCCAACTCAGTCTCCACCTCCTTGCGCAAATAGCTTGGTTGAATAGGTGGTTAATGGATTTGAAATGTATTTACTTCTTCCTTCCCTACATATCACTTACTGGGCACAGGTCTTGGCTTATTTCATCAAGTGGTTTTTTGGGCTTTTGATTTATGAAATGAAAAGAAAATGTAAAATTTCAGGACAACTTTACCATTTATTGCTTTCACCATTGCTACTGGAAGTAGAAAGAAGTGGTATAACATAAGATTTAAAAGATACCAGGAATCCAATGGCTTGCCTAATATGTTTGGGCTCATCCCAAGCTAAACCTGCATACTGCATTCTCGTTTATTCAGTTCAGAGTTTATAATACAATAGGGCAAGGCAGACGCTGTTACATGTAAGTCAACATGCAGAAAAATGTAGAAATACACTGAATTCAATGTATTAGTAATTCACTGCAAATGTATGTCCATGACCTTATGACCAGCCATTAAAAAGATCCAAATAACACCACACACTGAATCTTTTTCAGTGATTTCAAACTCCAAATTTTCTTTAAAACTTGGGAGAAAATAAGAAAAGAGGATGTTGATCTTTTTGCTATCTCAAGAATTTAGTAAGGGAAGTAGGCCTTAATCAAAAGACAGGTCGAACAATTCTCTTGAAAGCCCATCCTGTTCAACCAAAGTTTAAGAAACTTTTTCAGACCAAACCTTTTGGCTCATATCAGCAGATTATTATGTGCAATATAGAGGGAATTAAATGGAGGCCCTAATTCTTAAATATCCATGAAATGATGTTTTGGTTTTAGTGGCCCTTCGATAATTGAACTAGCTTTTGAAACTTTTTATAGGTCCTGTAATAAGTACAAAACCAGCTCAATGTTTCCCTATAATGCAAAAGCTTAAAGGTACATGCAATGCAATACAGCTTTTTGCTTTAATTACACGAATCTCATCCAAGCTCCTCAATCTGCATCACACACCATCCTTGCAATCCTATTCCTTCCCTTCTCTTAATGAACAAATCACATATAAAGAATATGATCTAGAAGAATATAGCAACGCAGGACCATTGATATTTTGGCTCTTTCTGCATGATCCCACAGTACTACCCAGTTATGCACCCAAATTAAGGCAAGGATTCTAGGTAAATGATAATAAGGCTTTCTTGCTGCAGATTATGGTTTATGAGGTTGGTGTCTTTCTGCATTTGCAAGAGGGCTTTCTCAATCTCACTCCCAACAGACACAACAATACAATTCTTGTAAAAAGCATTACTACTATTTAGTTGCAGTAATTTTGTTATGGGTTATAGGGAAAGGGTTAGAGTGGTAGGTCCACATTCCTTTCCCAGGTTATATAAATGAGAAGAGAGGTTGGTAGGTCCACATTAAAGCTTTCCATTCAAACTTGTAAATAGATTGGATTTTGATCCGGATCCGCTCAAGATCCGTAACTATTGGACAGGTTTGGATCGAAAATTTTGATCTGTTAATCAGTTAATGATCTGAATCTGTTAACCCGTTTATTTAACGGATCAAATACAGATTTAGGTCAATCCGATCCGTTAATGATCCGGCCTTTTTTTGTAATAATACATTTTTTTATTATTATATATTATAATTTTTTTAAAATATAAAATATAAAATATGGAGAATTTCTAATACAATTTTTTTTACAGAAATCTAAGAGACAGTCTATCACCCAAGATTCCAAGAAGCATGAAGAATTTTGATAATGTAATTCTACTTTTAGTGATACTTTTCATGTTATTTTAATATTTTATTAATATCTTATGAGGTATCATGATATAAATTTAATATTACTATTTAAAATTTTAAAATATTTGAAATTATAAACGGGTCGGATTAGCGGATACTGATTTGGATTGAGCTATCAATGATCCGCCGGGTTAACAGAGCGGGTTTGGATCAATTTTTTTTTAAAGTAAACGGATTTGGATTTAAGTCGATCCGATTCAAATCCGATCCATTTACAAGTCTATTTCCATTCCTATTCCCGGGGTATACATATTATCTAAAGTTCGAAAAATACATATATATATATTGATTACACTCATTTTTATACGTGTAATTATATCTAAAATACTATAATTAACTAAGCCTCAAGTTAATTAATATATAGTTAATGCATTTTTATTTATTGTGTAGGAAATAAGCGAAATTACGGAAATCGAGCAAAAAAGTGTGAAAATGAAGCAAAATGAAAATTTCTAGAAAAAGATGAAGTAGCAGCTCCAATCAACGATGGTCAATATCAGCAAGTGAGAGAAGCCAACCATCCGTTAAATATATATATATATATATATAGGAATTTTCTCAGGTGCGAACGTCCGTACCGATTTTCGGTACGGATTTCCTGTTTTCGACCACTTTCCTGCCACATTTTTATCTTAACCGTTCAGGTTTTAGGTCCTAGTGTATAGATCACTCTACAAAATTTCAGCCAATTGGTGATGGTTAAGGCATCAAAACTGCATTTACAACGAACGGACCAATTCTGTCGAACCGGAACCGTTCGTATTTATAATAGTAAATTGCAGTTTTGGATGCCTTAACGATCACCAATTGGCTGAAATTTTGCAGAGGTGATCTATACACTAGGACCTAAAAACTGACTGACGGTTAAGATGTAAAATGTGGCCGGAAAGTGGTCGAAAAAGGAAATCCGCACCGTCCGCTCGGTACGGACGTCCGCACCTGAGACAGACTGTGTATATATATATATATATATATATATATATATATATATATGATGAAGAAGGGGAGGGGCTTAATTAACTGATAAATGACTTAATTGGTAATTAAGTCTTCAAGCAAGCATGCACGTGATGTTTTGGGTTGTCCAAAGAGCCCATGACATGTGGCACAAACCCATCAGCCACGAGTTTCACAATTGGAATAATTGGAACCAAGCCTACAACTTTTCAACCCATTCTCTCACATGACCACACAAGACCTAGACTATATATATCTGTCTTACCACTCTTCTGAGGGAGACACACAATAGCCGCACCACAAAACAGAGGCAGCCCTTTGGGCTGCTCTCTTTCCCATCATTTTCCATCATTTTGCCTCTTTTCTTTTTATTTTATTTTGAAATTTGAAGGACTACTCACACTAAAGCTTCAAGGATTCATCATGGCTTTCAACCTCTACTAAATTCAAGATTTGGGTATTTGTAGGAGTTGTAATTCAAGGCTAGTCATGCTAGCTTTTTAGCTATTTGTGACTACTCTTGTTTTCTCCTACACTTCTCTATTCTTTTCTATTTGAATTTTGTAATCTTGATGTCTATGATTAGGGGTTGTGAGTAATTTCTTTGTTGGGGGTTAGAGTTGTGTGCCCTAGCCCAAATTTTGTGTAAAAGATGCTTAATTTAATGTAATGATGCAATTTTCATATGATCGATGGATGCTTATTTCAATTATTGTTGGGTTAAATGCATGTTTAGGAGCCTAGTAAACTCTAGGGTGTGTATTTTAAGCATGTCTAGGACAGAGTTAGAGGCTTGACCCCCTCTAATTCATAAGCTAGAAACTTCAATTTCGTATTCGATGGGTTATAAGCATGGTGATTTACACCCATTGCGTGAATGCGCGGCGGGTCGCTTAGTAGTCTAATTCCTCAATCTCTAGGCTTCTTTATGTGAATTAGGGACCCTTGAACCGGCTCTAATTCATGTCAAGTGAGTTTCTACGACCCTTGAACCGGAGAAGGAATATCATGAAAGGGAATTTTGGTCCTTGAGCCTTGAACTGCCTTGGATACGACTATCGCCAAAGTAGGAAATTTGCATCTATATTAGATTAGCTTTCGACACATGAGATTTGGTGAAGGAACCTCCCTAGCACCCGACATTCCCATCTATTTGGTTTACACTTTTATTAATTTCTTTGCATTTTAATTAATTGCTTTACATTTCATTACATTTTTGTTAATCTAAAATCATCTTTCAAAATATTGAACTCCGACCTCATTGTAGATAGCTATCACTAGGCTCTTAGTTTTGATTAGGTTTTGGTGAAAATCAAAGCCGAGCATTGCTAGGGCTTGGTGCCTTAGATTAGTATTTTTATTCACTCTATTTTCCTTTATTTGCTTAGTGACTTTAGTTTCGACTACCCAAGGATTGTGGGTCAGCCACTAATCCATGTGGTACGATAATTTTGGGTTAAGTACTTCCCTATCTTGACACGATTCGTACTCTTGTGAGAGTATACGCATCATATATATATATATATATATATATCCTATCCAGAGCGAGGCCTCGCTATGAAATTAAAGTGCGAGGTTGGAGTTTATGGTCACTTTTCTATCTCCTATCCACATCTCGACCGTTCAGTTTTTAGCTACTAATGTATAGATCATCTCTACAAAATTTTAGCCAAATTGATGGTCTTGAAGGTATCTGACTCGCTTAAACCAATAGACGAACTAAATATGTCTAACCTGAACCGTACTAGCGTTAAGGTAGTTATCAATGCCTTAACGATCATCAATTTGGCTGAAAGTTTGTAGACATGATCTATACATTAGTACCTAAAAACTGAACGGTCAAGATGTGAATATGCGACCGAAAAGTGACCATAAACTCTAACCTCGCACTTTAATTTCAGAGTGAGGCCTCGCTCTGGATAGGGTGTGTGTGTGTGTGTATCATGCATAAGACTACCACAGATATCAACAGTAAGACACAAAATGCAGACAGATACAGAAAACAATCAGAAACATTAACAAAAGAAATAAATTCGACTAAAAATATTCAACTTTTTCAATTATTCTTTTTAGATTTGGATAAAACAGGACCCTTAGTAAGTCAACATTGAAATTCTAACATCTAGGCATTCAATATTAAAAATACCTAAAGACTTGAGCATGTAATCAGATAAAATTGAACATCAATCTCCACTGAAATGACAAATTACAGTACCTTATCAAAAAGTGTGGGTATGCTTAAATCTACAAACAAAGAAAACTCATTTAATAAAATCCAATAAAAATTTGGACAATGCGGAACACATTTGAAAAAAAAAAAAAAAACACGCGACATAATTGAGCAACACGAAGTACAGAAAATTAAATTTAAGCTACATTTAGGACCAAATACTTAACAACCATGCCCAAAATCTTCAGGAATTCAGTTAAGAAATAGAAAATAGTTAATAGTAGCTATTATTGCTTTGCTCCTTTTTTTTTTTTTTTTTTGCAATCCTTTCTCTTGGATGTTCTTTGTTTTTTTGTTTTTAACAGTTCATTTTCTGTTTAACCAGAGAATTGTTGTAGTTCAAGCTAGCCATGAAAACAACACAAGTTACACAACACCTAAAAGTCAATCAGGCAGAGCTAGTTATAAACATTTTTACTAATTATTTCAGAGCATCTGTAAGATCATGTCATAGACGATTACTAACTGCAGCATCAAGTAGGAGATGAGAATTTCACCTCTTATGGACTAAACTGAAGGAGCATACCGGCCAACTACAGGTAATAGAGCTTCCCCTTCACAAATTTGGGTAAACAAAAACTATAAGTATTCCAAACGTCACTTGTATCTCGCTAGATGATCATTTGAATATAGTTAAAATTAATTATTGTTTGCTGAGACAAGGTATGGTACTTGTGGGTATCTCATACACTCATTTACAACTATTTGAACAAAAAATTACAACATTGAGAACAAAAGTTACCATATTCATTTACACTATTTCCATATAGTTAAACAAAAATTACAACATTGACAACAAATTTGTTCAAAAGCTTATAACAATGTCGTAAGCGGTGTAATTACCATTATTAGAACTAAGATTACAACATTGATAACGAATTTTTTCAAAAGCTTGTAACAATGTCGTAAGAGGTGTAATTACCATTTTTAGAACTAAGATTACACAAAATAGGACTCAACATTACCACTCTGACAACAAATTTGTTGTCACTTTTGTAAATGTGGGTATGAGATACCCACAAGTACACTAGAATTTTCTTGTTTGCTTGTTGCATCAATCATTTATAAAAGTACATGTTTCAAGTAGCTTTGAGAATACATTTTCCAAGTAAGTCATGTCTACTCCTTCCCTCTTCTGTGATCTCTCCATGTTGCGAAGCTCAGTCTTCAACATCATTTCCTACAGGTGTCACGAAATTCAAAGAATCAAAACTTCTATTGACTTCCATCATTCAGTCATTATAGGCCTTCATCAGCATATTCATTTCAGATATGATAAAATTCATATAAAACCTCGATTGACTGCTATCATTATTCTACAGTTACAGCTTTCAAAAGAAGGGCAAATAACTAAACCAACCAAGCCTAAAGAGAAGGGGGCTCAGATAGTTAAATATCCAGGCTTCTTGATACTGTTGGCTATGCAGACGATTTTTCTCGCTCAGCTCCTCAATTTCCTCCTGATTTTAAATAATAAACATATATAAGAGAACCGCACTGCAGCTATAGTAATCAAAATGAGGAGGGATTACTTTTCTTTTGGATATATGGGGGCCAAAATGCCCAGAAAAAAAAAAAAAACAAAGCTCAGGTAGTTATAGTGATTACACGCATTTTTATGCATGTAATTATACCTAAAACGCTTGAATTAAACTAATCTTCAAATAAATTATTATGAAATTAATCTACTTTTATTTATTTTGTAGGAAATAAGAGGAGTTGCAGAAATGAGATAGATTGACGCAAAAATGGTGAAATTAGAGTTTCCGACAAAAGGACGAAAAGTCAACTGGTTAACCACCGGATCAACCAAGTCAACTTGGCCTAATAGCATGAAGTCCAAGGTCCAAGACCAAAGAAGCACAAGTGAAGACCCAAGCCCATTTGTATCACATTTTTGTATTCAAATTTCAAATTCAAAATGGATGTAATGACAATAATAATAGTGGACCACACCTCACACACATCACACTCATCACACATGTGAATTGATATTTATTTGTGTCTACACTAGACACACACTCACTTACACTTTACCCTCCGGTTTTCTTTATATTTTCCAAAATGTTTTCTAATCTTCTAATTCTCTACATTTTTATTAGGTTGTTTTAGTCTTTTCATTATACCCATTTTCTACTTGTTTTTGAGCCCTTGGATCTAAGGTACAAGTCCAATCTTGACCCTTGAACCCAACCCAAGGGGGTATTTAAGCACCTTTGCACACACATTTCACAAGTTGAAGACCATTTTTTCTACACCCTAGGCCTTTTGGCCGAATTTGGGGAGATCTCTCCCTTCTCACCTCTTTTTCTCTTCTCCCTCCTCCATTTCTTTTTCTTCTTTTCATCTTTGCCTTAATTTTATATTGGGATTTCAAGGAGACCTCACCCAAAGCTCAAGGATTCATCAATGACTTCAATTTTTACAAGATTCAAGACTTGGGTAATTGTGGGAGTTGTAAATCAAGACTAGTCATGCTAGCTTTTTAGCTATTTGTGACTATTCTTGTTTTCTCCTACACTTCTCTACTCTTTTATCTTCGAATTTTGTAATTTTGATATCTATGATTATGGGTTGTGAGTAATTTCTTTGTTGGGGGTTAGGGATGTGTGCCCTAGCCCAAATTTGATGTAATGGATGCTTAATTTAATTTATATATGGAATTTGTTAATTATTGGATGCTTGTGTTTTGTGATAATTGATTAGAATGCATGCTTAGGAATTGTCAACTCTTGGGTATGTGTTTTAATAAGTCTAGATTAAAATTTAGGGGATTTTAGGGCTAGAACCCCGATTTAATATTCGTGGAAAGTACAAGCATGGTTTACTACATGATTAGCTTGATTGCAATTATGGTGAGCTTGGTTGCCTAATTCTTTGAACTCTGGGCCTTTGATGTGAATTAGTGACCCTTGATCAGGCTCTAACTCATGTAAGTGAGTTTCTACGGCCCTTGAACCGGAGTAAGAATACCATGAAAGGGAGTTTCGGCCCTTGAGCCTTGAAAAGCTTTGGGTACGGGTTCTACCATCTTTAATAATTTTCACATAACTCAAATTAGCATCGAGAGCATTGAATTAGGGTTATGAATCATCCCTAACTACCAATCCCATATTTATATCATTTCTTACTTTGCTTTCTATATCTAATTTAGTTGTTAGTTAAAGTTTTCATTTAAATTCTTGCACTTTAGTTATTAGAAATTTAAATTACAATTATCGGTGACAATTTCGACTCATTGTAAATAACCACCACTAGGCTCTTAGTTTTGATTAGGCTTTGGTGAGAACCAAAGCCGAGCATTGCTAAGGCTTGGTGCCTTAGAGTAGCATTTGTATTTATTTTCTTTTTCTTTTTCTTTGTGTGCTAAGTGTCTTTATTTCAGATTACCAAAAGATTGTGGGTTAGCCACTAATCCCCGTGGTACGATAATTTTGGGCATAATATTTCCCTATCTTGACAACTATACATACGCTTGCGTAAATGTGTATCAAGTCATATAGCTACCTCTCCAAATCTAGGAGTGTGTCACAAGTCGTCCAATAACACATCGATGACAAGTTGAGGAGGTTGCAACATATATTGAACTCCAAATTCATAACCTCATTGGCCTTGGAGAGAATGTTATCAACCATATTCACTTCTCTGTACACACGCTTAATTTCACACAGAGAAGTTACTTGGAAGAAACCTGCATCTATGATTCATAGATTTCAAAGGATGTAAATCATCAATGCCATTGTTCACCATTTCCACCAAAATAGCAGAATCACATTCAACCATCAGTTGGTTGCAATGGTTATCAATAGCCATCTTAAGCCCCAACAATAAACCCCATATTTCATCTTCCAATACAGAATCCCTTCCTTTATTAGCAACAAAATCTGAAATCCAAGAGCCCCTAGAGTCATGAATAACTCCTATTGCATCAATCTGACCACTTCTATTCCTAGCACCATCGACATTTAACTTGAACCATCCCAGTGGGGGTTTAATCCATTTCAACTCTATTCTAATCTTAGCTGGCATAGTGTAGCTGCAGCACACCATTCTTTTGTGGTTTCTAAAATCACATTGATAGGATTAATGGGGAACTAGAAGTCAGCATCAAAAATTTTCTCCATTTCCAGATGTACCAACATGTAAAGATGAAAATCACATACCATTTCAGACCATTGTAGCAGTCAAATCTATAGTGAGTATTTGCGTAGAGCCATCCTCTCCAATCTAGCTTCATAGCTCTACCAATGGAGTCATTGCAGATAATACTATTCGATACACGCTTTACTTGGGAACAATCTCTAAGAAGATGAAGCATCAATTCAAGATAAGTACGACATATAGGATAAGTAGAATCAATGTCCTTTCATATCGATCAGTAAGCAACCTTCCCTGACAAACCAATCAAAAGAAGGTTTTTAACTTGGGTGGAATAGATAGTTTCCACGAAAAAGCCCAAGGGAAATCAACGTGGTCCTCTTGCTGTAATAAAGAGAGATAAGCAGACTTGACTACTCAAAGAAGGAGTAATGCTAGGTGAAGCCGGTGAACCACCTAGAGCTCACCTTAGGTGGCAGCTTATGTAGCATATCCATGCCATTAAAGCATAATTTCTAATTTTTATATTTCTATGTTTTCTTAATTACAAAAATTTCTTCTTCTTTTTTTCTTTTTTACTTTCTTGATTTTATTTTTTAAACCCTATTTTTTTCTTTGTGATATTATCTGGGCAACGTCTTCTCTATCAGACGTTTGTTTTCTTTTCTTCTTCTCTCACCCCTCCTCAACCCTCTCACCTCATCTTCAATTGAGCAACACCTTCTCAATTTGCTCTTGGTTTCCTCGCAAGTATCGTTAACAAACCCTCTGCCTAAACGTGGTTAGTTCTTTTTTTTTTCTTCTTGAGTATGAAACACGAATAGCGTAGCTTGTTTGAAATTAGGGTTTAGGGGGAAGTGGATTTGAATTAGGGTTTAGTTTTTTTTTGTTTTTATTTTTTATTTTTTTTAATCCTAAATTATTTCTAGCTAGAACTCTTTATTCTAACAACTACTGTACATGTATTCCATAGATTGCTGGACTGGAGGCCTTTCTCTTTGTTTACTGCTGTCTGGTTTCTTATTAATATGTCTGTTTGGCTCCAAAATCAGTTGGCGTGCAAACTGTCTCTTTTGAGCGTGTGCGCGGGGGGGGAGTCCCTTGACCTGACTTCTTCTTCAAGCGCTGTGGACGAGGAGAGCACCAACCTCGCCACAAGGTTCTTCTCTAGCCTTCCGAGAAAGGACTTCTTGCCTTACGGATAAGGACTTTGGATGTGATCTCTTCGCGTTACCGAATAGATACTCAACGTTGTAGGCTGAGCAGAGCAATCACTGGGAAGTTTGGAGAAAGCACGGGTTTTGCTAAAGCGTGACTTTAGCTTCGCTGGGTTGCGAGGGCGTTATCCTTGCTTTGCTGGTTGAGAGAGTCTCGGTGGCAATGGTACTGGCAGTCAGCTCTTGGAGAGACTAGGACTGGAAATACGGTCGCCGGGTTGATATGGTGATGCTGACAATCGGCTCTTGGAGAGATTAGGACTGGCGCGCCGTCACCGGGTTTCAACGAGGTTGAAGGTTTACTCCGGGGAGGCTTTGTAATCGCTGGGATTGATTGATTTTTGAGAGAGATATCCTTTCTTTGTCCTTTAAACCTGGTGTTTATACCTAGGGTCTCGACTGTTCTTTATTATAGAAGGATTATTGATTGAAGTTTCCTATTCAATCTCTGCTACTTGACTCCAATAAGGCTTCGTTTTCCTTATGGATCACAGAATGGGTGAAGCTGTAACCCAAACCCAAGTAGGCTTATTTTTGGGCCGCAGGTATCGGCCCGCTGTGCTAAATCCACTAAAGGGTCTTGCCAAAATTACTTTTGGGCTCAAACATTGCCCCCCAGGCCCCGAAATCAGGCCGGCGAAGATGTAACTGATTGAAGGGGGCTAAAACGACACCCCGATTGCTTGAACCGATATCATTAATGAGGGTTGCGTCCTTTTGCTTGCGAAAACGCCTTTCTGTCGTATCGTTTCCCTCACAAAAATTCTTATTTAAACCTGCAGCCACTTCAGACCTGTCACATCAGAAACTCTTTCAGTCTCCTAAACCCAGAAACGCTCTTACCGCCAACATCTTCCTCACAGGAACCTAGAAATGGCTCCCCCAAAGAAGATAGTCATCGATCAAAAAGAAGAACTGAATGAACAGGTTGCCCACTCTTGGGGAACCAGCATCGCTGCCCGCATTCGTCTCCACATCACTATCCAGAGACCCTTACTCCTCCAGTTCTCAAACCACCATGTCGGACTGGGCCCAGTGCTGCGAGACTCTATTCTGGCCAACGCCATCGCCTTCTATGGCCTGCCCGTTCGTCCGCCCATTCCAGTCCTCCGAAGGACTCCTGGGGATTTCAACAGTTGGGGTGCCCAGAATCATCGAGCAAAAATAGGGCATTGGCCATCCTCTATCAGTGTGGCGGAGCTTTCCTGGTATCGCGAAGCACGAACACAAGATCTGGATCGCTGGAATGCGGCAGGTATCACTCACACTATCGATCTCTGTTTTCGTCTTCCTCGCGGTGGCAATCATTCACCTCTCGCTGCCTTTCTCTGTTTTTGGAACACCGCCACAAACACCTTTGATTTTCGATTTGGCCAAATGAGTATCACTTTACTGGATATTCTCACAATCACTGGCCTACCCATTGATGGCGAGCCTTATCTGCATGGCCAATTCGACTCTTTCACTTTCACTTCAACCATGGCCCAAAACAGTCGCAGCGCTCACAGCGGCTCCTATCCACGGTGGCTGTCTTATTACCGCCGGGAGCACAATGCGACTGGCAGAATTGCTTTCTTACAGTACTGGCTCTATAAGTTCATCTTCTGTTCTTCCTCCTGTAAGCCCACTAGTGCTTGGACGCTTCTAGCAACGGCCCTCTACAACGGCCGCCGTGTCGGGCTCGGACAACCTGTGTTGGGCGCCCTTTATCGCACTCTATACCAGGCCACTATGCATCCTTTCGAGACTAGCATTTCTGGCCCTTTTTGGATCCTTGACTTCTGGATTCAAACTTATTTTCCATATTTTCGTCGCGATGACATCCCGCTGCTTCCACGGGCTGACCAACTCTTGGGTCAATGGCTCAGCCGCGATGAAAGGTACTCATCTCTTCCTTACTCCGAGTGCTTCACATATCTGTACCTTCTGCATGAGATGCCCTACTGCGACTTAGTACTGGGTAGAAGATTCCCAGCTCCGCTTGAAAACGGATTCCTCCCTGGCGCTCCTCGCTAGCGATCGCTCGCGCTTGGCTTTTCGCAATCTCCTGTTCAGACATTAGGATTGCTGCCGAAGAACTTAATTATGAGCTTTATGCTCCTAACCATTTCACTTGCCAATTCGGCCTCGTCCAATTAATGTCATTCCCGCTGTATGATGCCTGGAACTATAACACCTCTTGGCGTAGATTTAGGCCCCTTTCTAGGCCTTCGCTAGTATAAAGCATGCTTGCACTGGTTGATCTTCCTGATTAGGCTAAGGACATCGATGCCGTGGATGGGACTGAAGAAGGATACGAGGAATGGTGGGCAGAAGTCTCTGTCAATTACTGGAGACAACGGTATGACGAACTCTTCGCGACCATCTTTGAAGAACTGAGATATCCCTATGCTGCTGACATTGAGCTACTTGCTCGCTTTCCTGAAGACGCTGCACAATCTCCGCCCAGGCTGATATCGTAATTTGCGAGCCCCCTCAAGAGGTAAGTATCTTGGTTTATATTTTATTCCTTCTTTCACTCTTCCTTTTTAACTCAACCTTTGCTGCACTAGGGAAATGTGCCACTTTCTGGCAGTCGCGCAGTTAATGCTTCCCCAGCCACTGGCCAGTCCGGGAAGCAAAAAACAGTAATAACGGAGCCTGAAGTCGAAGATTCCTCTTCCGACGATGATAACCCGCAAACGGTAAGACTTTCTTGTTAAAAAAAAAAAAAAAAAAAACAATGCTTTCTTTCCAAGTCAAGTCTAATCCTTTGACCCCGGCAGATCGCCGCTATCTTGGCCCGCAAGCGCAGTTGTTCTGACCCTTGAACTGATCCGTGGGTGGAAGATGAACCAATCGCTGATCGACTGGTAAGAAACTAAAAGTGCATATTGGAATCTTCTTTTCATTCCGTGCGACCATATAACAATCCTTGTTTGCAGGTTCGTCATAGGTCCTCAAGACAAACTGGGGAAGGCCCCTCAGCTGCTGGTGAAGGCACATCTGCTTCACAGGCCCAAGCACCCACTGGTTCCAATAATCCTCCACCTCTTGCCAGCGTTGCGAATAATATGCAATTGGCCCCGATCCCAGTGCAGGTCATAGATGATAGCTCGCCTGAAGTGGAAGAGAGAATGCCTCTTTCAGATGCACCTTGTGAGGAACCAAACGCCACACCTGTCCTGGCACAGATAGCGCCTGACCCAATTCCTGGCAAGGCGGTTCAAGAACCCGTGCCGATAGCAACCCTTCGCGAGCCTCCGGCTGTAGAGGTACGTTTCTCTTTAACAAGCATGATGTCCTGATTCTTGTCTTATTCTTTGGGCATTCTAATGATTCCTCCTTAAAACCAGAATCTTGGTCCTGTCGGGGAAGTAGCTGTCGCTGTGGAAGTACTTAGGGCCAATCCCGCTGACCCAGCTGGTGAAGATGTAGTTAACCAAGAGCCTGCCCCCCATGCTTCTGAAGCAGGAGAAAGGGTGAACGTCAAGCCGGTGCTGGAAGCGGTTGCTGTTGTGGAGCCTCTTGAAGCTCCTGCTGCTGCTGCCCAAAATCCACTGCCTGTGCCTCCTTCCAAACTGGAAAGGCTAGCTCGCGTACTTGATGTGACTCCTCCCGGAGTTATAGATGAAGCCAGGGACGGACTTCACCGTCTTTTGAGTCCCGATATCCCGCTGCCTAGTGCATCCGTCAGGGCTCTGGAGTATTTGAGGGTTCTTCGTCGCGAGCAAGCCATCACTGAGAACGAGTTCATTGAGATAGATGGACTGCTACAAAATCTCCCCCAGTGGCTTAATGAAAAAGTGGCCGCGACTGCGCAAGCCAGACAAGCCCAGGCCCACTATCAGGGCCTCGCTCAACAAATGGACTCCTCTCGTGACTTTCTAGGAGATAGGGCTACCCTTGTTAGAGACTTGCGGCTCATGCAAAATCACCTCCGGCCCCAAGTCCAAGATCTTCAGGCCCAATTGACTGCTGTGACGGCCCCGCTTGAGCATGAGGAGCCCTTGCTGGAGCAACCCCTAGCGGCCTCTGAAATACTATCTCAGAACCTAGCTCAAGCTCGCGAGGTGGTTCGACAGGCTGAGCGAGCCGCTGCCGATGCCAGTTTTCGCTTGGACGAACATTTACTTCGTTTAACTCATGCAGGCCGAAAACATTAGGCCTCTAGTGTTAGGCCCATTTTGTATGAACAATATTATTATTAATAATTTAAATATTTAGCCCACTTTGCTTGGCCCAAATATATGCTCAAATTTTCAAGCAGTTCAGCGTTTAATTTGCCTTTATTGCTATTGAAACTGTTTGAAAAGATAATCTCTAAATGGAGCTGTTACCTCCTTGAAGACTGCCCCGCTTCCCACGCGTTTTCAATTACCTTCATTTCCGAGATCCTAGCATTCAATTCCATTGATACTCTTATTGATGTCGCTGAAAATACTTCAACTGCCCATCGCACGGTTGAGGCTACTGAGATTGGCCCTATAAATACCTGTACTTTGGAGAAGTGATAAACACAAGCAAATATGGCTTTCCTGAAGATAGTTTGGCAAGCCTTACTTCTTTTCCTTCAATTTCTGAAATCTTCACCTGACGATCTCATCCGTAGCCTCAAATTCCTAGGCCTTATGGCTTAATCTCAAAACCTGGGTAGGTCTTATGGCCTAATCTCAAGTCCAGCCGCATGTCTTTGGTCTCTGGAAATCCGGATGGGATTCACCGATTTCAGTTAGACTGAAGAACACGCAGCGCTCCTAACACGGTGGAACCAAATTCTGAGGGATCCCTCTCCTCAGATTTTTCGCGTGGAGCAGGAGGGAGAAGGGCGGAAGGCCACTCGAGAACTATCGTTCTTCTTCCGCAGCCTACCTCCGGGGTCTGACTATCAGACTTCTGTTTTTCCCCTGGAGGTAGATGTGGCTGTGAGTCGCGCTCTCTCTAAAGACCATCTCCATCCCGGAGGATAACCAACTGGAAGGGTTGCGATGGATTATTTCCTTCCCTCTTCCTCCGGTACAAATGATAGCAGCTGCGACTCAGATCAGAGAAGGGATGTGGGTGAAGAGAGGAAGAGCGTGAGTAATCATAGCACAACCCTCTTGTAACCACAAGATCCAGAAACTCTTAGAAGATCTGCAATCCTTATGATTTTTTAAGCCACCTTTGGCCTTATAATTGCGAATGTAACTGTTTCGATTTGTACTGCTTTTGGCCGCAAAGCCACTTTATGAATGAATGTTTATGAGTATTCCAAAAAATTGTTATAAAATAAGGCCTCATGTATAGGCCATCATGTATATTCTTAACACACATTGTCAAGGACGATGAAAAAAAAGAAAGTTACAACAAAAACAAAAGTTGAAATTGTTATAAAATAAGGCCTCAACTAAGGCCTGGATGTATAGAGTGTTGCCCCCCTAGTGTTCGTAGGTGAAGCAAATACATGAGACTAAGGCCACAGGAAAAGGCCTGAATATAGATAGATGATGCGAGCCGATGAAGTCTATGGTTGCCCCCCTGTCTGGGAAGAAGGTTGATCCGGTGGATCCTCGAACTCCCAAACACTAGGGTAATATTTCTTCAGGAATCGCCCATTGATGGGATTGCAATGGATGTCGCCATCCAAATCTTTGAGGTGAAAAGCCCCGCGCTCCATAATACGGTGGACAACAAAGGGTCCTTCCCATCGTGGAGTCCATTTACCGCGACTGATCAATTTCTCGCCAAAGGGCAAAACAGCTTTCCAAACAAGGTCCCCCTCTTTGTAACTACGGCCACGCTTCCTCTTATCATAGGCGTGGGCGATACGTTGTTTTTCCATCACTAAATTATCCAAAGCCGCTGAGCGCTGCTCGCTCAGATCTTCCTGTTCTTGCCACATCGCCTAGACATAATCTTCACCGATCAAGTGATGCTGATCTTGTACGCGTAAGGATTGAACGTTGAGTTCCAAGGGTAAAACTGCATCATGGCCAAACATTAGTGCATAGGGCGTTGTAGCAGTGGGATTCCTCTTGGAGGTGCGATAAGCCCATAGGGTCTCATACAACGTGTCGTGCCACTGGCGAGGGTTTTCAACCAGCATCTTCTTTAGCAGGGTAATAATAATCTTGTTATTGGCCTCCGCTTGACCGTTGGACTGAGCATAATATGGAGTGCTGTGGATGAACTGGATGCCCAATTCGTTGCTAAGTTTCTCTACCGCACCTCCCATGAATACTGCTCCCCTGTCTGAAACAAGCACCTCAGGGATACCAAACCTGCAGATGATGTTATGAAAAATGAATTGGCGAATGGTGGCACCTGAAGCCTCTTTCAAAGGCTCAGCTTCGACCCACTTGGGGAAGAAATCAGTATCCACGATGATGAGCTTGTGTTGGAGAGAGGAGTGGGGGTGAATCATCCCAATCAAGTCCAATGCCCAACCTCGTGCAGGCCAAGGTTTAATAATAGGTTGCATAGGAATATTCGGAATATGCTGGACTGGACTATGTGCCTGACAGTCTTGGCATCCTTTGGCGAATGTGATACAGTCCTTCAAAATGTTGGGCCAATAATAACCATGTCTCCTGATGAGCCAACGCATCTTAGGTCCCGCTTGATGGGCTCCGCATACTCCTGTGTGTGCTTCGCGCATTAATCGCTTTGCTTCGCGGCCATAGACACACCGGAAGTCTATGCCATCTTCCCCACGTCGTCGCAACTCGTCACCCCTGAGGAAGTAATTTAAGGCAAGAAAGCGAATCTTCCTGTCTGTTGTAGGATCTGGTTGTTTGAGGTAATCGATCAACGGAATGTGCCAATCAACGTCAATAGGCTCTAGGACCATGACAACCGGATCATCAGGCGGGTCAGGCTGAGCGAGCCATGAAGGCAGTGTGAGGCGCTCGACTTTCAGAATGCGCTCGCGAACCCCATACTTCAATATAATGCCTGTAGCCAGTTGAGAGAGTTCATTGGCCGCGAAATTGCGCTCGTGAGGGATGTACTCCAAATCCGCGTCATCAAATTGATCAAGAAGCTCAATGGCGCGATTCAAATATGGTACGAGCAAACAGCTTACACACTTGTATTTCTCATGAAGCTGATTTATCACGAACAGAGAGTCGCCACGTACCTAAACGTCTCTTACTCCAAATTCCAGTAAGACTTCCAGGCCAATAATAAGGGCCTCATACTCTGCTTGGTTGTTCGTACACTTAAACTCCAATTGGAAAGAGTAAGAGAAACGATCGCCTACTGGGTTCTCCAGAACAATCCCTGCCCCTGCTAATGTTTCAGTTCTTGAGCCATCAAAAAATAATACCCAGGGTTGCAAGGAGACTATGGCTTGGTACCATATGGCGTACTCTGGAATGCGCACCAAATCTGGTCTAGTTGTAGTTGCGATCACTATCTCTAACTCCTTCACTGTGGGGATATGCAACATAGGGTGATGTGACAGAAAGTCCGCGATGGCCTGTCCCTTTACTGCTTTCTGGGGAACGTATTGTAGTGAGAATTCAGACAGGGCCAGTACCCACTTGCCAATGCTATCTCGCAGAATAGGTCGCGGCAGCATGTACTTGACCAGGTTAGTTTGAGCGATAATGCAAGTGGTAAAGGATAACATGTAGTGTCGCAACTTGCATACTGAGAAGTACAATGGAAGACACAGCTTTTCCATAGGAGTATACCTTGTTTCGCAATCTGTAAGTGTCCTACTGAGGTAGAAAATTGCATGCTCGACGCTGTCCTCATCATCCTGGGCTAGTAGGCTGCCAATGGAAGCCTCAGCTGCTGAAATATATAACTTCAATGGAAATCCAGCTCTCGGGGGAACAAGCACTGGCGAGCTCACTAGGTAGGCCTTGATTCTGTCGAAAGCCTTTTGATGTTTAGGCTCCCATACAAACTCGTTCTAACCCTACAGCTTCAGCAATGGAGACAAGGGCTGGATTTTACCTGCAGAGTTAGTGATGAAACGTCTCAGAAAGTTGATCTTACCCAGTAAATGCTGCAATTCCTTTTTCATTCGCGGAGGGGATGCATTGATGACTGAAGATGAAACGTCTCAGAAAGTTGATCTTACCCAGCAAACGCTGTAATTCCTTTTTCGTTCGCAGAGGGGATGCATTGATAACTGTGCTTGGCTTGTCTTCAGGGACCTCAATTCCTCTCTGATGGACAATGAATCCCAGAAAATCTCCTGCTTAAACTCCAAAAACGCATCTATCGGGATTCATTATGAGCTTGTGTTACCGCATGCGCTCGAATACCTTTCTGAGATCTGTGATGTGGTCTCCTCTCTTTTGAGACTTCACAACTACGTCATCGATGTAAACCTCTAAAATCTTCCCCAGGATGTCATGGAAGATCAGGTTCATGGCTCTCTGATACGTTGCTCCAGCATTCTTCAGTCCAAAAGACATAACCACATATTCAAAAACGCCCGTGAACCCATGACACCGGAACGTGGTTTTATGTCTGTCTTCTTCTGAGACCGGAATCTGGTGATACCCTACGGTGTCGTCCATGAAGGACAACAATTCATGTCCTGCTACGGTGTCTACTAATATATCAGCGACCGGCATGGGGTAGACATCTTTAGGTGTAGCGATATTAAGGTCTCTGTAGTCTACGCAGACCCCCATCTTGCCATTCTTCTTACGAACAGGCACTATATTAGATAGCCACTGATTATATTTGGCTACCTTGATAATGCCTTATTTATGCATTTTTTCGACTTCCTCCTTGACGAGGACTTGGGTTTCTGAATTCATTCTTTGTGGCTTTTGTTGTACAGGCCTCTTGTCAGAGAGTGTTGGCAATTGATGGCAAACCAAGTCCGGTGACAGGCCGGGCATGTCTTCATACTTCTTCGCGAAACAGTCTTTGAACTCTAGTAATAAGTCAATGAGCCTCTGTTTCTCGCTAGGTTCTAAGTAAGCGCTGATAGCCACTTCCATAGGCTCATCTGCTGTTCCAAGATTGACCTTCTCGGTAGGGTCTCTGACCTTAGGAGGTGTATCATCCAGAGCTGCCGGAGCAAGCTGGATATCTACCTCATCTTCTTGTTCCTGATCAGAGAGTTCTTCATTGATGGCCTCTAAGGTCGCGACTCCATCGTAGGCCTCTTTTTCCACTAAGTACGATGATAGTCTTTCGTACAACGAGTGGAAGGCCTCTATCCCTTCCTCTGGGAGGTCGTAATCTATTAATCGTTTAAGGGTTTGGGTATAGCGTGGCCAGGCCTTTCCAAGCCTTCTTTTGCGAGCGTAAGCCCCCATTGTGCCAATTCAGAGGTCGTCACCCCTATGGGGCGACCTTTGTCATCGATGCCACAGACCTGCAATGGAATGATAGGCTCCAAATAGTACCTGACATCTACATAATTCGCAGAAACTGGGAATGGACGAGGATCCGCTTTAATCACCTCAGCTTTATCTATCTCCCTATTCCACATAATTAGTTCCTGATGGAGAGTTGACGGAACACAGTAACTCCGATGGATCAGGTCTCTGCCCAGAATAGCAATGTAGGCCGCATAACAATATCTCACAAACAAAGCATAAACTCCCTCTGCAGGGCCAACCTTGATGGGTAAGAAAAGTAATTCCAGGGTTTTTGTTACAGTCCCCGCGAAGTTCTTGAGCGTGAGGGACGTAGACTGGATTTTCTCTTTCTTGATTCCGAGCAAGTGCATGGTCCTGGTAGTGATGACATTAACGGCAGCTCCGGTATCAACCATGATCTTGCTAACTTTGGTGCCGCCAACTTCTGTTGTGATATATAGAGGTCGCATGTGTTGGACCATAGCAGGTGTTGGTCTGGTGAAGCTCATGAAGAATTCTTTGCTGTGAGCATCCTCCGTTTCAAGAAAAACAGCCTCTTCCACAGGTGTCGTGACTGCCGATGTGATCTGCAATGGTCGTGCATTACTTTCCTCAGCTTCTACGCAGTCCTGAGTGGCGACCGGTAGTGCATACCTCGCGGGGAGCACGTAAACCATGTTGCAAGACGTGGCAGTCATATCTGTCTCCTCCATGTCATCTTCCAAGTTAAGCTCGGGTTCGTTGACAGGGGTGTCAGCGTTGAATTGCTTAGCCAAACAGTCCACCAACGACTCTTCTGTAAGGCCTTTCACCTCACACTGCTTGTGTTCCTGTGTCACGGGAGCCTGCTTAGGGGAGTCTGACTTCGGTTCCCTTGCTATGCTTACCTCTAGGGGAGCGACTACTACACTCTGGACCTTTTTTGGTCTCCACTGTAAAGTATCGATAGTCTTGTCCTTGCCCCCCAGTCTCTCAAAAACCGAAGATTTAGCTTCTGGTTTTTCGCGAAACAACCTGCGCCTGACATGTGGTTGCCGAGTCGGCGAACTCTCCTTTCGAGCTAGCGGAGGTGTTCTCTCTTCAGTGATCCTGCAAAAAACACTGGGCTTAGATGCCCCTTTTGCTGAGCTCGCTTGTTTTTGAAGGCTGCGGGGAGCCATTAATGGGTTAGCATCTAGTGCCTCCATCTTCTTCTGATACTGCTCAGGTGATTTGACCAATTGTGAAGGCTTGATCAGGCCCTGGTCCAGAGCATCTAGCGCGCCCTTGGCTTCCCCAAACCTGCGTTGCAGTTTCCTCTTCTTGGAAGTGCTTATTTCCACAGCCTTCCCCTTTTCCCTGGTGTACCACTTTCCTTCCTTGATGGTGGCGGCTGGAGCAGGCGGGATATAGGGCTTGGTCAGAATGTCTTTGTGCTTGTTCGTAGCCTTCTTCTCTTGTTTCTGATTAACCGCGGCCGCTCTCAGCTTCTTGAACAAATTGGAGTCTTTTGGGGATGGTGGTGACTCCATTTTCTCTTTTTCTCTTGGGCTAGAAGGTTGATAGTTTTGCAATGGCGAGGCCCACCTGATGGGCGGCAGAGAGCCAAAATGAAATGTCTGCTCGACCTCTTCATGTGACACTTGGATACCACACTCTTCTTTGCATCGCGAGCATAGGACCACGGGTGAAGCTTGACCAACTGGTTTAGCCTTCTTCTTTGCAGGGGTCTCATCCTCGGCAGACTTTCCTTCTCGCCCCTTTGTACTCAAATCCAAGGTTGGTTTCCTCTGGTTCCACTTGGCCCAGTTCACATCAACCTTATTGATCCCAGTGTCAGGAAAAGGGTTCCGGTCTAGAAGCGCTGCCGCCGTTACTGGAGCTTCCACCTGCAAACTGCCATTATTAAGCCATACCTGAATCTGGTCTTTGAGCTTCACACAGTCCGCTGTGTTGTGATTCCACAAGTTGTGGAATTTGCAGTACATCTTCCCTTTCAGCTGGTCTGGTCGAGGAAAAGGTCCAAAGTCGGTCTTCACCATCTTCGTGGCGATCATCTCATCCAGAATCTCATGTGCCTTATTGGCATCATATGTATATGTCGTGAATTCAGGTTTGGTGAAGGCCATCGATTTGAGCTTGACAGGTTCCTTGGAAATTTTCAGTTGCTTCAAGGCTGGATTCTTCCTCCCGGTTAGTTCATAAGCAGCGATATCATTCTCCTCCTCCTCATCGTCATTCTGAACCACTTCTTCACTGTGATGATGGTAGTAAGGGTCATAAGTAGCCGGCTGATAGCTCAGGGCCGCTACGGTGCGATGTTTTCCTGGTACATATGTCTCTTTGGACGCATTCTTCCTTGCATCAGTTTCTCTGAGGAGATGTTCAAAGCTGCCCACCTCTGTGATGAGTTCACCCATTGACTGGATCATGCTGCATGCTGCTTCTTTCGCTGACGAGGTTCCAAACCCTTGATCGCCAGCTTGACTAACTCTTTCTCAGGCAGGATGACGTTCAGCTTGGCTTTTTGAATTTAGAAGCGCTGAAGATAGGCCACAGCGGACTCTGTAGGCTGCTGGGTCATCTGAGTGAGAGAAGCCAAGTCAACCTCAAGCTCAATGGCTCCGAAGGTTTCTCAGAAAAGCATTTCCATTGCTGGCCAATCCGCCACTGTTCCTGGTCGAAGCTTGGAAAACCATCTAAAGGCAGCTCCCTAAAGAGAAGTGCCAAAGATCCTGCATTAGAGGATATCATCATTCTGGTACTGGCCGCATTGCACCCTAAAACTGGCCGAATGGGTTGCCACATCCTCGGTGTCTTCCCCTGAAAAAGTAGAAAATATGATATTTTTATAACCCCTGGGAAAGGGCGCGAGTATTATATGCGGCGGGAAAGGTCCCTCATAGACCCCATCCATTTGGGCCCTAGGATTAGCCAGCCTGATCATCTCCTCTACCTCTTCAAGTCTTACATATTCCGGGCCCGAAGGAGGAGGAGGGGGTGTCGCCACAGTACGGCGAGCAGCCTGCAAGGGTATCGCTTGGTTTACAGTTGTTGTCCCCTCTCCTACATGTACAATGCTGGTTGTAGCTGGTTGCTGAAGAGTCACTACTGGCATAGGCGTCTCTTTTGCCAAGGCTGTTATCTTAATCGGGTTACCAGTCTGGTCAATCCCATAATAGCTTCCTTGCAGTTCTTGGTATATGTTTTCTGCACCATCGCTGTCGTATTGAACGAATGTAGCAGAGTCGGAAGAAGTTCCACCAACTTTTGATGCCTGATGCTTCTGTCTGGTGGTCTGTCCGCATGACGAGGTGGCATTTTCTTTGCTGCCGCCGATAACCAGAGCTTGCTCTTTATTTTTCAGTAGTGTAGCAGCAATGGTTGCGGAAGGTGTAGTGGTATTGCTGCTAACCTTCTCTCGTTGATTCGGCGGCACGTACTTGTTCGAACCAGATGGCTGGCTAAGGGAGCCAAGGATAGCGTTAGGATCCCCTAAAGCTTTGTTCAACACTTCTCTTTCCTGGTTCAATTCAGCTCTCTGCATGGCCACCTCGGTTGCAAGGTTAGCTCCATCCTTGCGAAGACCTGCCATATCTGACGCAGTCTGCTTGGTTTGGTTCGTGATAGCCTCCATGATTTCTTTCTGGCATTGATTCTGCTCACTAGCGATACCTGTGGCATGAGCCCTTACTACATTCTCTGATTGTGCGATTTGTTGCTTAGTATCCTCTGCATGTCGGGTAATGCGCTGGTCTAGTTCGTGTATGAGCTGGTCTGTTTTCGCGGTTTCCCTTTCAAAATCAGCGGCTATCTTCTTGCGAAGATTTTCAATATTCTCCATGATGATCGCGAACCTTACCTCGAAGGTCGCTCCCTCTGGAATAGGCTTTGCAATGAAAGCCTCTCTTTCTCCACTTTCCACTGTATTGGAGACAGCAGTAGTGATAACAATCTCACTGGCCTGATTAGTAGTGACACTCTGACCCTCAGTAACGGTCGGGTGATTCTCTTCCCGTTCAGTTGACATGTCGGGTGATTGGGAATGACGAGAAAATCTTTGAGTCACTTGTTCTTCAGAAAGACCACGACAGTCCGCGCAAGAATACGGCCTGTAACTGGAGGTCTTATGCTTTGAGCGGTTAGCGCAAACCTTTTGGTAAGGGTTTTCGCTTGACTTCCCAATGGCTACGTTCACGAAGAGACACTATTGGTGTCCCACTGGGCGTGCCAAAATGTTTGGCTCCAAAACCAGTTGGCACGTAAACTGTCTCTTTTGAGCTTGTGCGCTGGAGTGCCAGCACCATGGGGTGCAGTCGTTGGGGGAGTCCCTTGACCTGACTTCTTCTTCAAGCGCTGTGGACGAGGAGAGCACCAACCTCGCCACAAGGTTCTTCTCTAGCCTTCCAAGAAAGGACTTCTTGCCTTACAAATAAGGACTTTGGATGTGATCTCTTCGCGCTACCGAATCGATACTCAACGTTGTAGGCTGAGCAGAACAATCACTGGGAAGTTTGGAGAAAGCACGGGTTTCGCTAAAGCGTGACTTTAGCTTCACTGGGTTGGCTTTGTAATCGCTGGGATTGATTGATTTTTGAGAGAGATATCCTTTCTTTGTCCTTTAAACCTGGTATTTATACCTAGGGTCTCGACTGTTCCTTGCTATAGAAGGATTATTGATTGAAGTTTCCTATTCAATCTCTGCTACTTGACTCCAATAAGGCTTCATTTTCCTTATGGATCACGGAATGGGCGAAGCTGTAACCCAAACCCAAGTAGGCTTATTTTTAGGCCGCAGGTATCGGCCCGTTGTGCTAAATCCACTAAAGGATCTTGCCAAAATTACTTTTGGGCTCAAACAATATCGACACTTCAATTTTTATTAGCAAAGATGATTGTGTCGATTAGAACAATAGATAATTAGCAAAGAGAATTGTGCTTTTGTAGTTTTGTCTTGTTCCTTTAAACTAATAGACAGGGTTATGGGATATCGATGTTAATTAGGAGACTTGACTGTAAACCGTCCATTTGAAGTAGTATTCCAGATTAGTTTGTCTCTTCCTCAACTTATATTTTAATAATATCACTAATAGCGGCTTCATCAAGGTGTAACACTGTAACCTCAACACATCAACATGCATCCCATTCTTCACCCTCCAGCAGTCTCGCACTTTAAGTTCAAGATTAACACTAATAGGGTAATTAACTTTTTGCAAAAGAGGTCCATCAAGCAACTACTTATCAGTCCAAAAGTTTATCATACTACCATTACCAACCCTCCAAGATAACCCTTGAGTCAATAATATATCCCAAAAACAATTGCTCTCCAAATGCTAGAGCAACCAGCACGGGGAATATAGTGAGAACAAAAGCTGAAATCATTTCGAACATACTTTGTAAAACAACATTCCATAAGCATATATATAGTTGGAACATTTTCCAGCTTACCTTTGCTAACATTGCTTGGTTCATATGAAGTGTACCTTTGATGCCCAAACCACTTTTATTCTTTGGCCTACACACCATGTCCCAATTCACCATAAGAATCTTCTTACTATTATCACAATCACCTCACAGGAAATCACGGCTAAGTTTATCAAAAGTGTTGCATAAGGAAATCGGAAACAAACAGTCTGCATATAATATACGAATTGTAGAGGTAGTATATTGCAGAATAGTGAGCCTACCAGCAAAACTTAGAACTTTACTCTTCCATTCTGCAAGTTTGCTCTAGACTATGTCAATAATATGGGCATAAGTATTCTTGGTAACTTTAGTGTGGATCAGTGGCATCCCAAGATATTTACCAAGGTTATTGGTAAGAGTAGACCCACAGATTCTGCTTATATTTCTATCAAGAACTTTGCAAGTATTAGGAGATCAATATAGCATTGATTTACTGTGGCTAACCTCCGGTCCAGATAATTGCAAAATATATCCTGTAGCTTGAGTACAAGTAGCGTCAGCAAACAAAATAAGTGATAAAAATGGCCCACACCCAGAAGCTCTAACTGGTTTTCATTGTCCAATGTCAAACCAGAACTGATCAACAATCAAGTGTGATAATTTTTCCAAGAACAAATAGGTAGGGAGATAGAGGGTACCCATGCCTTATGCCTCTATTAGACTTGAAACACTGGGATAAATCTCCATTCACACAAACCAGAAAGCAAGGAGAAGTAACACAATCCATAATCAACTCCACCATCCGTTTAGGAATTGAGCCGCATATAATACAAAGGTAATGAAATCCTAATTGAGTCTCTCATAAGCTTTGGAAAGATCAATTTTCCAGGTCATGAATCCCTTGTTTCCAGCAGAGTGTTGAACCTTGTCCAAAACTTCTTCGGAATAATAACTTAATAGTAATGTGGCATCCAAGAACAAAACTACCTTGGTTGGGGCTAATAAGGTTTTTCAAATGAGGTCTAATTCTTGCCACCAAAACCTTAGAAAGCACTTTATAAAGGGTTCAACACAAACTAATAGGCTAAATAAAGACATATCCTGGGGGCAAGCAGTTTTTGGCACTAGAGTAATCAAGGTGTGATTTAAACCACTATGAACTTTCCTAATCTAACATCTATCGACAGTTTTGCCCTCATTTTAATTAACAAACTACACTCCTCTCAGACTCTCTCTCTCTCTATCTAGCCAGACTGCCAGATGCCGAGCGACGACGCCTTCAACACCTTCTTCTCTGAGACCGGCGCCGGCAAGCACGTCCCACGTGCCATTTTTTTAAACCTCTAGCCTACCGACAAAGCTTCTGAACAACCGATCCCGGCCGGAGATGGCGAAGTCATTGAACAAACGATCAAAGCTTCTTAGATTTGTTCGATTGTTCCTCATCAAACCATGACCTGCAGCGTTCCTTGACCTAGACCGCGACGAGCCAAACCTACATCTCGTTGTCGATCTGTACAGACCACCGACCACCAGTCACGCCAATCACCTGTGTCTTCGTCCCTAAAGCAATCGTTGGTGTCTTCTTCCCCGGTCAATCCTAGAGCAATTGCTGGTGTCTTTGGCCCCAATCGATCCTATCTGGTGCCCAGAGCACTTTTTTTTTTTTTTGGTATACTGTGAGCTCTGAGAATGGGGAAGGAAAAAAAAAGTGAACGTGTACAATTGAACATATAAATTGATCAATTGTGTCTGTAGTGTATTCATTTTGGTTTTGGGAGTTTATGCAATTCACTTGAGAGCAATAATATGATTATTGGAGGGCAATAATATGATTATTGGGAGGCAATAATATGATTATTGAGAGGCAATAATATGATTATTGAGGGGCAATAATATAGTTACTGGGTATTATTAGGGGGCAATAAATTCAAACGCCGGAATCTAGTCACCAGTCTGGTAGCAGAATTCGGGATTCCAGTGACCTGTTGCAGGAGTCCGCGGCCGGCCACTGGTCACCGGAGTCCAGCAAGGTCTTCAATTACTTCTCTCTCTAAGTGACAAAGAAGGAGATGGCAAAATTGTCCCAAAAATAAATAAAAAGGAATTAAAAAAAATACTTAATTGGGTATTAGGGAAATGATCTCTTAAAGTGTTTGGATAAGTGGGGTTAATTAACCTCAAAATTGGGTAAATGATCATTTTTCCTTAGGTTTATTGCTTGTAAACCTAGGGTTACTTCCGACTGCATCAAGTGGTATCAGAGCAAGTCTTCCTTGTCTCTCCTATTTACCTTAGTAGCAACGGGTGAAGTTACAAAAGCAGATCTTGATGCTCTTACCACAGCGTTTACCGCTGCCTTCAACACCGTGAATACTCAGATTGGAGAAATTCGTGGAATGTTGGGAGAGAGGAACAACAACAACAACAACAATCGGAGTAGAGGCGGGGAAGGAAGCCAGTGAGCTAGGGCTCCACGTGGTGAAGTTGTTGATAATAATTCAAAATCTGATTCTGAAGAAGAAATTGTGCAACCTGAACAACAAGGACAAGCTAACCAGGATTACAAAGTCAAGGCTGAAATTCCTTTCTTTTCGAGCAACTTGGGTGTGGAAGATTATCTAGATTGGCATCTTCAGATGGATATATTCTTTGAGATTATGGAGGTGCTTGAACACAAGCAGGTTAAGCATGTTGCCTGGCGATTGAAAAGTACTGCTGCAGTTTGGTGGGATAAGTTACAGAATACTCGAAAGAAGCAGAGGAAGCAGGGCATTAAAACATGGCGAAGAATGAAACAGTTGATGATGAAGAGGTTCTTGCCAGATGATTATGAGTATATTTTGTACAGGACATTGTATATTGATTGTGTCCAAGGCACTAGGACCATGGCTGAGTACACTGTTGAGTTCTTACGCTATTCAGAGGGTAATGAACTAGGAGAAACTGAAAGTCAGAAGGTGGCTCGCTATATTAGTGGGCTGAAGCCAGCCATTCAGGAGAAAATTGGGTTGCAAACTGTGTGGACCGTGACAGAAGCTTCAAACCTAGCATTAAAAGCATAATTATTAGAGAAGCTTTCATGAGGTTCTTCTTTCCAGAGGTATACCTATCAAAGGAGCATAAAGTTGGTGAACTCCTTAGCTGGCAAGGGTCAAGCCATACAGCAGAATACAGAGAGTGCTCCTAGGGTTTCCAATCCTCCTTTTAAAGGGACTAGCGGTTCTAGTAGTTCTAGTAGTTCTAGTTGTGCTCAAATAGGGTCCCAAATCAAAAGCCTAATAATCGTTATGCGAGGCCTACAGCAGAAATCTGCTATAGATACAATAAGCCTAGACATAGGTCTAATGTGTGTCCTGAGAGGAGACAAACTGTCCTTATGGATGATTATGATGAAGATGTTGAAGAAGTTAGAAGAGGTGATGAATATGAAGGGGTTGAGTTTGCGGCGGAGGAGTCTCCTGAAAAGGTTAATATTGTGTTGGAGAGGATCTTATTATCTCCTAAGGAAGATGGGCAGCACCGCAATATTTTCATATCACTTTGTTCCATTAATAACAAAGTGTGCAATCTGATTGTGGATAATGGGAGTTGTGAAAATTTTGTAGTTACCTACATAGCCTCATGAGGCACCTTATTCTCTGGGATGGGTCAAGAAAGAATCCACAAGTTTGAGTTGCTGAGTCCTGCCAAGTACCGGTATCCATTGGTAAGCATTATAAAGATGAAGTTCTGTGTGATATTATTGATATGGATGCTTGTCATATTTTATTTGGACGACCTTGGCAATATGATGTGGATGTGACTTACAAAGGCAGAGATAATGTCATGATGTTTATGTGGAATTGTCTTAAAATTGCCATGGCTCCTGTTTATCAATTTGAAAGATCTAGTGTAAAGAAAGGGGGAGAGTTTTCTGACCTTGTCTTGTAGTGAATTCGAGTAGGAGGAAGCCTTTAAACAATCTGAAGTTATTCATCCAGTGGTGATTAAAGGGTTATTGAGTGCAGAAAAGGAAGACATGGTGAGCCCTAAGGAAGTGCAGAATATGTTGGGAGAGTTTGATGAGCTGATTTCGGATGAGCTGCCCAACGAGTTACCACCTATGAGGGACATTCAGCATCAGATTGATTTGGTTCCTACAACTAGTTTGCCAAATCTGCCCCATTACCCGCATGAGTCCTAAGGAGAATGAGATTTTGAGGGAGCAGATTGAAGACTTGCTGAAGAAAGGGTTCATTCGTGAAAGTATGAGTCCTTGTGCAGTTGCAGTCCTCGTTGTTCCTAAGAAGGGGGCAATCAATGGCGGATGTCTGTTGATAGTAGGGCCATAAATAAGATAACTGTGAAGTACAGGTTTCCTATTCCTCGTTTGGGGGACATGCTTGATGAGCTGGAGGGTTCCAAGGTGTTTACAAAGATAGATCTTCGAAGTGGTTACCACCAGATTCGAATCAAGCCAGGGGATGAGTGGAAGACAGCCTTTAAGAGCAAGGATGGCTTATATGAGTGGATGGTGATGCCATTCGGGTTGTCTAATGCACCCAGCACCTTTATGAGGCTTATGAACCAGGTTCTTCGTCATTTTATTGGTTCTTTTATCGTGGTGTATTTTGATGATATATTGATATATGGCAGGACCAAAGAAGAACATCTTGTACATTTGAGGCAGGTTCTAGGAGTTTTACAGGAAAATAAACTGTACATTAACCTGAAAATGTGTACTTTCTATACCAGCAAGCTATTGTTTCTGGGTTTTGAGGTTGGAGAAGAAGGCATTCAGGTTGATGAATAGAAGGTATGAGCTATAAGAGAATGGCCAGCTCCAAAAACAATTTCTGAGGTGCGGAGCTTCCATGGTTTGGCTACTTTCTACAGGAGATTTGTAAGAAATTTCAGTACCATTACTACTCCTATTATTGAATGTTTGAAAAAAGGCAAATTCCAGTGGGGAGAAGAACAAGAAAAGAGTTTTGCTTTAATCAAGGAGAAACTTTGTACTGCACTGGTTCTTGCTCTTCCCAATTTCAACAAGGTGTTTGAGGTTGAATGTGATGCTAGTGGCTTGGGAGGAGGTGCTGTGTTGTCACAAGAGAAGAGACCAGTAGCGTTCTTTAGTGAAAAATTGAGTGAAGCTCGACAAAAGTGGAGTACTTATGATCAGGAATTTTATGCAGTGTTCCGGGCATTGAAGTAATAGGAGCACTACTTAATCCAGAGAGTATTTGTATTGTTCACTAATCATCAGGCCTTGAAGTACCTTAATAGTCAGAAAACTGTGAACAAGATGCATGCAAAATGGGTGAGTTTTCTGCAGAAATTTCCTTTTGTAATTCATCATAAATCTGGTACTCTTAATAGGGTGGCAGATGCTTTGAGTAGGAGGATTTCCTTGCTGATCACTTTAGCACAGGAGATTGTGGGTTTTGATCTCTTAAAGGAATTATATGAGGATGATGTTAATTTTAGGGAGATTTGGGCCAAGTGCAATAGCAATCATGCAATTGCAGATTTCTATGTGAATGATGATTACTTATTCAAGGGCAATTGACTTTGTATTCCTAGTTCATCATTGAGGGAGAAACTGATCAGAGATCTGCATGGAGGGGGTTTGAGTGGACACTTGGGCCGAGATAAAACTATTGCTAGCCTTGAGGTGAGGTATTTCTGGCCATAGCTGAAGAAGGATGTAGGAGCTATTGTGAGGAAGTTCTACACCTGCCAGGTTTCTAAGGGTTAGTCCCAAAACACTGGTCTTTATTTACCTTTACCTATTCCTGAAGATATTTGGCAGGATCTTGCTATGGACTTTGTGTTGGGATTACCCCGTACCCAAAGGGGTGTGGATTCTGTGTTTGTGGTACCAACAGGAAAT
The DNA here is from genome assembly GCA_024704745.1 of Rosa lucieae. Lineage (NCBI taxonomy): Eukaryota > Viridiplantae > Streptophyta > Magnoliopsida > Rosales > Rosaceae > Rosa > Rosa lucieae. Next base: position 41,574,838 of record CM045496.1, read on the forward strand.
CTCTCATTCCTCAGAAATCTCTTCTCTGAGGAAGATCAACGACAATGCTTATGTTGTTGCACTTCCTGATTCCATGGGCATTTCTAACACCTTTAATGTTGCTGATCTGCATGAGTTTCGTGAAGATGAGGTTCTTTATCTTGAAGAGAATTCAGGGTCGAGTTCTTCGGAGGTGGAGGAGACTGATGTAGAACGAATGGCGGTTCGAATTGAAGAACAGCTTGATCGTGGAAAAGGAGAAAAACCCGGTTTGCTGCAACTTTGGCATTCGGTGTCTGAATCGCGATTGCTATAGCTTTTCAGAAATGGAATGACGCCATGAACAAAACTCGTCGCTTTGCCACAACGTGCGGGATTTTTCGGTCTTTCGGTGTCGTTTAGGGCCTCAAAATTGCAATATATTTACTATTTTTCAGAATTTTTAGTTTTCTAGTTTGTTTTGGATTTGTTTTGTTTTAACCTGTGTGCTTTAGGGTTTCATTGTTAGTCGCCCTAGGGTTTCTTTTCTCATATATAAGCAACCTTAAAAGCTATAGAACCTATTTTTTTTTTATCATATTATCAATCAAAATAGAGAGTTTTCTCATTTATTTCTAGTAGACTCCAGAATCCTTGTTTTAGGTTTATTGCTTGTAAACTTTGGATTACTTCTGACTGCGTCATTTTATGTTGTTGAGCTAGGATTGGCAAGCCATGCGTTCATCTTTACTTTTTGTATCGGTAACCAGTGTCGATTATAGAATCAGCTTTCTAAATGCCCATATTGTTTACAATGGTATTTCTGTGAGCCCCCGAAAATTTTGTTTAATTTTTAAAGGTAATTTTCACCAATAAGATGTTTCGCAAGGTGATTTAAGTGAAGAAATCGATTTCGGAAATTGTTTTGGTGTCGAGACCACCTATTGGGCCTTATAATTTAAGTTTGGGCCAATGTTCTTCCATTTGGGCCTAGAAGGTTATCGAAGTTTAGTGAGGCGACCGTTTGTTAAAGTTTCGAAGACGATAGTTGTAACAAAGTTTTGGATTTTAGGTTTTTACAAGATCAAGTTTTAGGCCTATGACGAAGTTGGGAAACAGCTTAGAAAGTTTCTGACGAAAGACGAATAAAAGAAACGTCACGAGCCCAAAACCGAAAGCAGTCAGCTAGGAGAATTGTGTAGTTCGTCAAAGGGGCAAATTTGACATTTCTCATACGTGAGTATAAATAGAAAACTAGGAAACCCTAAAATCTCAATCTCTTCCTCTCTCCCCTCTCGGCCGCATCACTCTTTCTCCCCTGTTCTCTCTCTCTTTCTCGTCCTCCCACTGTAGCACCGGAAAACTCCCTCTCCGGCCACCACCTCGCAAAACCGTCCCCACAAATAGATCCAGCACCCAAATCTGACCCAAGCCCGACCTCTCTTTCTCATCTTTGCTCTCTGCCATCGCCGGAGACTCCAGCTCCGGCCGCCACCTCAACACATCTCCTCCACCAGTCGACGCCGCACCAAAACCCGACCAAAACTAGAGCCTCACCGTCGACATGCATCACCTCCAACCTCCGCACTGGGTTTCTCGAAGCAACGACGCCACTGTTCGTTGGCTTTCCTTGATTTCCGTCCATCATCTCGCCACTCCGACACCACCATCCGTCTCAGCAAGCAACAAGGAGCAAAACGCAGAAATTCCGCCACCCACCAAAGTCAGAAAAACGCCAGGCAAGCTCGCCGGAACTCGAGGTTCTGCCTATCTTCATTCTCCGATCTCCAGTTCGAATCGAACTTCAACACTCCAAAGCCTCGTCTCCGACCTGACGCCGGAGAACTCCGTATGCACCTTCGCCGGCGATCTGGGCTTCTGCAAAGTTAGGGTTATCACCTCCGGCCACGATTGAGCGAAGCCATCACCTTGAAGAAGCTTAGGACTGCACGAACCACCTTAATCCCTAAATGCTGACTTCAGACTTTGATCAGAACCACCGCACGCGCTACACGCGCCGTCGCTGGCGCGTGAGCACCCCAACGCTGTCGTGTAGTACCGCCGACGACCTCTCCTTGCTTCGGTAAGACGAGCTAAAAGCCCTCTTGGTTAATTGATTAAGTTTTAAATCCAAATTGGAATGGGTTATTAATCTTGAGTTCCTTGGTTGGCATTCTGGAGCCCGAAACATGGAAGCAACGATGGGATTCTGAAGAAAAAGGGGAGTTTTCTGGTAGTGTCATCTGATGGGTTAAGGAGGATGATAAAGAAACAAGAAGAACTGCAGGAGGTAGTATGTCATAGAGACTGGTCTCGATGGGGTTGAGTTAGGGTAAGAATCCTAGCCTTGAACTTATGATTTCAGTTTTGTTGGGATATTGAAATTGATTGATTGAGCAGGTGGTTTTGTGGTGGAGAAAAACACCTGAATTGTTGGGTCGAGGACATTAAGCCAAGGCTACCAAAGAAAGGATTTGGAAAGGTTATGACTTATGAGAAAGGTAATGACATGATGAAGGAAATGGATTTCTGTTTACTGTGCTTGTATTGTATCGCTTGAAATAGAAAGAAATAAGTGGAAATGGATAATTGCTTACTTTTATAGTACTTGGCTGATTGTGAATGAGTTGGTGTGAATGAGGTTATGTGTGTGTGTGAATGGCTATGTTTGGCATAGAAGGAAATTGATTAATGAGAAGGGACCATTTTTGAAAATGAGTTAATGTTGTGAACAATGTCAAAGAAAGTGAGCAATCATCAATGTTGAGTGGAGATGGGTAATGAAAATGGTGGATTTTATTTGATTGAACTAAATTAGGATATCGGATTAGTGTTCATGAAATAAGGTTAAAGATTAGAGTACTCTAGTGTTGCCATATCCCAAAGTTATCGTAAGAATGTGATCATTTGGGAATGGTAATTACTATTTATTTGCTATTATCTAATGATTAAGTAAAAAGGGTCAAACCGGTTGACTTGTAATACATTAAAAAAATAAGTATAATCACCATATCCCGAAAGGAGTTTGAAAGGCAAAATCAGTCGGGAATGGTAATTATTATTTAATTGCTTAAGGTTTAAAAGCTAAATAAAATGAAGTCATACCGGTTGACCGAAATTTTCACATGGAAAGAAGTGTGATCACCATCTCCCGAATAAGCTTACTACGTTAAGTGAATTGTTCGGGAATGGTTAACATTAAGTATCGATTCAAGTTAAATTGGTAACTCATAAAGAAATTAAGCAAATGAGTTATAAATTGAGTACTTATCGAATTTAGTTTGTGTTAAAGGACTCAAGCGTGTGCACATGGATTTGGACAAATGATTGGAAGTCGAGAACGAACCCGAATGTAGACGAGCACTCCATATCCAGGTAGGGTGAGCTGTCCCTTCCTTGTTAGAGGCTTTTCTATATGTGGAATGCTCTACTAAGTTAATATGTTGCCTGCAAGTGCGTTTTTGGTTGTTCATTAGTCGATGCCTCGTGATACATGTGTTTTAGAACTGATAATTGTTAATTGCGAAAACCGAGGCTAGACTTGCATGTTGAGATACTGTACCCTTGTATGTTTATACTTGTGACCTGAAAGTGAATGGGACCTAGACGCTTAGATTCCTAGGGATCCCACGGTGTCGATAACCGTGAACCTCCGGAAGGGGCTGTGCTCCTATGTTTGTCGAGAAAAGGTAAGTACAGACAGTGAACCAGTCATAGGAGACTCAGAGCCAGGAAATGGACACTTTCGCTACTTGTAGTTATAAGGACTACAGAGTAGTTGGCCGGTTCTCGAAGGATGACGAACCAGGTCGGTCACCGATTTGATTTATATTAGCCGGCAGGTAAGTATCTCGGAGCTCCAAATTGTGTGAAGCATACTGCATATGCTTTTTAAAAGAAATAAATGTTTGTGGTTGCCTAATTTTTTTTAAAGTATTTTCGATAAACGTGCACAATATTATGTAGTAAATATTTTCAAGTATATTATTATTTTCAAACCTAGCATGGTTGGGTCGGCCCTTACTGGGCATGCGAGGACGAAAGCTCACCCCTACAACAGTGTGCAGGTTTTGAGCATGTGGTCGGGAAGCATATAGGAGAGGCACATGGCCCCGCTTGGCGCATTCCTCTTTGTCTTTACCAAAGTACGGTTTTGGGTCCATTATCGGATTTTGGAAGTCACTTATTTATTTACCTTCTGACTAATTTATTTATTTATTTATTTCCTACTCGCTTACCAAAAATATTGGGAGACCCGTAACCCTGGGGAGCGTCTCACATGCTTGTAGTTATTTAGAGAATTGTTTTATTCTCCAAATTGGGCTCCAATTGCAAGCCCAAAACTCTTAGCCCATTTCAAATTCCACTTTTGAAAGTATGTTGTTCGGTTGCTAGAATGTTTTGAGACATTTGTCCAAGAAAGTGTTTTGTAAACCAACAACCTGAACCTAAAAGGCCTTGTGATTTCGGGTTGATGAGTTATCGGGATGTCGTTAGTGACGTGTCGGTTTCTCATTGGCTCGGGGTCGCGGCGCTGTGGGACCCCTATCTCGGGTCACCACAATTTCTGTTTCAATGCAATTAAACAATGTCTACGGTGTTTATTTGTTATTTGCTTTTAGCTGTGCGGTGTTAGAGGAGGTGGGAGTGCTGCAACTCAGGCATTGTTTTCGCAAGTCAAGCAAGGTCTTTCCTTTGTTTGAATCAGAACGAGAGAGGAATGCGGCCATCATGCTTGCGAGGAGATTTGTTTCGATTGTAATGTATGTTAAATTTTTGGGTAAATAGTGCATGTTTATTGTTATTAATAGTATATACGTAGAGGCCTATTTTGAAATGGATCATTAATATCAAATATATGACATTGTGTGGCGGATCATGCTAGCTGGGGCAGATGACAGAGCACCTTTAGGAACCTAAGGGGCCTCCATAGATTTCTCCTTCTCTAAGGGGGGTGTATTCAATTCAGATTTTAAAAGATTTTGTTTGAGTTTTTATAATCCACGGATTTACTTAATTCACGGATTGTTTAAATTCTATATAGACTCTGATTGATTTTAATGGATTGATTTACTGGTATTTGTTTTGATTTTACAAGTCCTAATCAGCCAAAATGTGTGTGTGTGTGTGGCAATGTACCATTCTTTATGTTGTGTATAATGATATATGAATAATAAGATAAAACTAATCAACCAAAATGTTACACAAAAAATAAAGTAATAAACTAATGACATAATTAATTTCCTATCTAATTTACAAAAGAAATATGTGTGTATGTATCATCTTAACAATACCATTGAAAGTGAGCTTGACTAGCGAGAAGGATTAAAAAATATATATTAGATGAAAACAGAGGCAGAGGCAGAGGATGATAGTGGGAAGATAGGTCTAAGACAAAATTGATGAGTGTCACCTATTGAGAGCTGCTTTTTTTTTTTTGGTGAATAGTTTCTTCATTTTTTGAGCGAGAAAGAATCCATCAAAATCTCTTGGGAAGTGATTGGATTGTCTTGAGTTTTGATATGTATAAAAAACACTATAAAATCCTCCAAAATCTAGCATTTAATGAAATTCTTAAAAATCCGTATACTTTTGAATATCTGCATATTTGAATGGATAATTATAAATCTTAATTGAATATATCAAAATTTTAAAGGATTATTTAAAATCTCAATTGAATACCCATAGACTTTCAAAATACAAAAAAATCTTATCGACTCTTAAATGAATACACCCCCTAAATGTAATTATTGAGTTTTTTTCTTTTCTTTCCTTTTCTTTTGTTCAGCTGATTATTGAATTTTGTTTTCCTCTTATATTAGAAACTTTGTGATAGCACTGATTTGTTTGTAATTTTCTTTTATGTTTTGAAAACAATTCTCTCCCACGTTGGAAAGGTTTGCCACCTGTTGATCTGCCCAGCCACCACCTCTCAAAATTAGCTGGGATGGGTTGTATCAGTTTTGCGCTAGGAGGACGTAGAGAGAGAGGGGGAGAGCAATTGGAGCAAGATCACATTTGGTGTTATGAGATGGTTCCGTATTTCCGTTGGCGATTTGAGAGATTGAGAAGTAATCAGTCGTCTAAAGAGAAAGGAGGATTTGATTGAGCTATCAAGGATCTTTCACAGATTGATCGAGCTGTAGGTAGGTTTCTAATTTGCTTGATTTGTTTCCAATTTTGGTGCATGCAGTTTCGGGGGGTGCATATGGCTTTGGTTTCGTGGGTGATTGAGTATTTGCCTCAGAAGTTGCAGTTTTGGGTATTGATTTTTGTTTTGGTAGTATGTATAGGGTTTTTACCTTCTCAATGTTCTGCATGAATTTGTATGCTGGCATAATGAAGGAATTGCAGGAAAAGATTGAAGTGAGTGAGAGTTTGATCATGAATTTGCAGGCTAAGTTTTTGGGATTGAAGGCAGAATTGGATGAGGAACATGGGTTGAATCTGGAGCTGCAGTCACAAAATAGAAAGCTTGGTGAGAATCTTGCTGTTGCTGAAGCAAAGATAGAACTTTAACTACTCCTTAACAAGTAAACACTTGAGAGCTCTCTTTGCTTGGTTCTGTAATTGTTTTGCGTGAAAAAGGAACACAAAAGCTATCATTATCGAAAAGATATGAACACGATTAGTATTGCAATCAAAGGATGAGCTGCATTATAGCTTAGTAACAAAAAAAGAGAAAAAGTATGGCATGCATGCTTATATTTAGATATGTTCCCTTGATATAGATATATTCCTAGGACTGCAGATGTAGGAGTGCTGCAGTACATGAAGAAACTAAAACTACTGCAAACACATAAGTATCAAAGAAAAAGAAAAAGAAAAAGAAAAATGAAAAGGAAAAGAAGAATATAAAGAATAACAAAATTATATACCAGACTTGAAACAGAACGTACTACATTGTGTCTCTTCATATGCACTTTCCTGATGTCTTTTTTAGTTGTGGGTTTTTATATTCGGTTTACTTTTATTCATGTAACTTCTTGCGTAAGGATAGAGGTGTGATAAATATATCATTTTAGCTTAAACACTTCTCTAAATTATTTAGCAAACTTAATTCATTGCTTTGTTGATAGCAGCATTTCAATAGAGTTTATAGAGAAACCACCTTGCCTGAGATTAATGGTTTTCTCTTCAAACTAAAATTCCTCATGCAGGATTGTGTGCGGTAGGAGATCTTCCAAAAGTTTGTTGCCAAATTGAATGAGCACTATGAGAATGTTCTGATTGAAATGTGTTATAGCTTAAAATCAAATATCTAAGGAACAAGTGAGGGTGAAAGTGTTAGTAATTACTTTTCTTTATTTTAAAATCGATGCTGACTGTAAGTTTAATAGTTTGCATAAGTGCCTTAAGTATGTAATAATAGATTCATAAACTGATGGTGACATGGTGCAGCTCTTTCCGGTCATCTTTTAGTGGTTATTTTAATATTTGATGGATATTGATCAATAACACATCAATGTATTTGCAACTCTGTATCTTACTTTATAATTCAAGGTCAAGGTGAAATTATTTTTTTCTTTTGAATAATTTGTTTTTCCTCTGGTATTTATGTTACTTATACATAAGAAATCAGGTGGTTAAACTTTTACCTGCTTAAAAATACAGGAGCACTACTTTTGGCCTTCAGACAGCATTGCTCTGGAGAAATTTGAAGAAAGTGGCATGAAGTAACAAACCAAGTGGGGGAACAGATCACCTCGAGTACTATTTTGGTAATGTTCAGGAGGTAATTTAATTTATTTTTAGTCTGTACTTCTTTCAAAACTAAAGACATACATTTGTTAGTATTACCTTATATATTCGAATTTGATTTGCTGTTTTTGATTTTAAGAGGATCATAAAAGCAGAGCTCTAGAGGCTGTGATTAGGTCTGTCTACATTCGCATGCCTCTGATTTGCTTTCTAAGAACTGACAGTGACGAAAAAAATCAGATCATAATGCTACTCATTTGTGTTTCATGAATTTTTGTGTGCATGTTTTCTCTTTGGCCTGGAGATTGAACTTCAATTGTAAATCTCTTGGGTTGTGAGATAAAAAAGATTTTTCTTTTTGAAAGTGTATACCATGATTCTTCTGTCTATCTCTGATTCATTGCTTTTGATTGTGGGGAAATGGGTATTTGGTGAATTGGTTATGGTTACAAATTGGTTTTGTGCTATTTCTTAATTTTTGATCACCATATTAATGGCTTGGATTGCATGGTGAGTTTTTGCAGCTGTTGCAATTGCTGTTGGAGGCCTCACAAAACAAGAGGTTTGTTTGCAAAGAAGAAAACAAGGCTCCAAGAGCAATGATGAAATCTCTGACTCCTCTGCCTCTGCTTCTGCTTCATAGGCTTCTGTCATCCATGCCCACCACAAATTCAGAGCCAAAGCTGCAATATCCATCTACATTTTTTATTTTTGGATTTTGTTATGCTGTTGTGGACTCTGGTTGACGACTCGATTTGTATATGGTTTTTTGTTTTCAGGAAGCGGATAAGGAGCAGAAGAGGAATCAGTCATGGAACAAGCTAGAAATCAAGGTCAAAACCACTACTCCTTCACTTAAAGGTTGAGAATTTAGCATGTTAGTTCTTAAAGGGCACGTATTACAGAATCATGTAAATGAATGACAAGGATCAAAATGTAACAGTAAGATGGTTTGTTGCCAACAAAACCAAGAACAAACGTTCTGATTCTATAAGGATTCAACAATACTAGCTCATAAAATGAAGAACAGGGGCAGAAGATTGTTCCTGTAATGTTAGTTAATCAAGTTAGGCTAATATGCTGAAGTCATGTTGCTTTGAAAAGTACCATTGCAAATCCTGACCCTTTGTCATTCCGGATTCCATGCATTTGTCAGCCTTTCTTTACTTCTTCCGTGTAGGTCATGCTTTCAAGGAAATTGCCTCCAGAACCAAGATCTGAAACAGATACAATATGTGTGGTATGTATGACATGATCATATGATGTTTACTTGCATTATATTCCTGATTTATTTGATTTGGAGTATAAATTTGAGTAACTAGGAATGAGTACCTTTGGCTTGCAACAATCAGCATGCTGTGTTGGGAATGCAAAGTTGTGTCCCCATTGTTCATAATGAATTACTGTTTCTCAGTCCTGTTTTTGTTCTTTGTATATCTCTAGATTCTCTACTAATTATGCTTACTCATGCAGGGTAACATTGACTTTGCATCTCTTACCTTGGACTATAAATATTGCTCGAGAACTGATCTGAAAGGTAAGCGATCCATTTGTTTTGAAAGTTGGACCTGACCAATCTCTAGGTTCCGGACTCTGATTCTGTTGGCTCTGAATATGCTCCTTTTTTAACTGGCAGCTTAGAGGTTCCAATTTGGCATATTGTAAAGATTTCTTTAGAGGCATATCCATATATTTTAGAGGCATATCCATATATTTTCGCTGTCGTTGTATCACATGAATTAGCAAATCATAAAAGTCAGAAACTGGATTTGTCTGCCAAGTTTTGTTAATCTGTTTATTTGGTAGTTATGTCAAACTTATCTTACTTATTGTATCCTTTGTTGGCTGCAGTCCCGACCAGAAATGAATGATGGACATGAGAAGTAGATGATTGCTATCATTGTCTCGATCACAGTAGTGAATTTTCTGCCCATGGTCTTACTGTAAAAGATTTAAAAATGAAATTGTATGGGCAGGGTGAATTTCATTGAACCTTGAAGATAGCAATATTGACAACGTAGGGTGAATTAGTGGCTGTGCTAAAATGTTATTGTTTGAAAAATTGTGGAAAAACTGAATGAATGTGAAAAAGGCCAGACTCTTTCGATAAATGATCGAGTCAATGAGCATTACTTAAAGGCTAAATTTAAGTATCGATCAAGTTCTTAAATTTGATTTTAGATTTTAGCATTGTTGTAGTTAAACATATAACATTCCCACGCGATGGCATCGCGCGAGGGTTGATGCCTAGTCCACATTGATTGCTGTCTTGTGAGATTGGAACTACAGTTTTGGTGAGTTGTTGTGTCCATGGTAGACATGAAGACAAGAAAAAGAAAATAAAGACAGAATTATTATTCGGATCAACAAGTCAAATAATTTCATGTGTGTAATTAAAAGCAGCAGAATAAGGAAGACGAAAATGGAAAGAAAGAGTAGATAAATCATGACCATAACAAGTAGACAAGACCGAGCAAAATGAAAATCAGATTGCCTTGTACATGAGGAACTGAAAATGAAACGGCTCCAGATGGCTTTATATCATCATTGTCATCTGGTTTGGGATCATTGAAGTTGGCATTAGGGACGATTGTGTCCGGGATTGATTCATCATCACCATTGCCAGATTGTGGACTGCTTGCTGGTCCTGCCGCCGAATTGTCTAAAGTCTTTGGCAAGCCTTGTCCGTGAGTCACATTTATCTTGAAGTGCTGCCCATTCTTGCACTGTTCGCCATCATAATCACCGGAAAAGAAATATGTGATGCCCTCTTTCAACAAAGGAACCGCCACCGAAACATCATGTGGGACGGTGTTTGACGGCTCCGCTTCCGACCATTGGATTGTATCATTGTCCAGGGCATTGTTGTAATCACACAGCTTGTATGTAGTGACGTTATAGGTTTGGATGACCGAGTGGTTCGTATCAGTATTGAAAACTGCATGGCCAGACAGAGTTAATTCCATACCATTGAAACAACCAAATATAGTGTAAAAAGGGAGTAGAAACTAGCAATTTGGGGTTTGAACACACACAAGACCCCTTTCACCACATTTTTTTTAATTTTTTTGAGGACGAGTATTAATGTATAAGTGTGACCTAATCCTATTATATATATATATATATATATATTAAATATACTTTTAGCTAACCTATTTATATTTAATAAAAAGGACAGACAGATGCGTCAGAATGACCGACTACTGTGTATTCTTCACCACATTCCATATAACATCCTTTCTGCTACGCCGACAACCGAATTTTATAGTATTCTCTCCTGTTATATTTTTCATATTTGAAGCACTACCACTCTAACCCAACCTATTCTATGTTTTATTATATAAGACTAGCATTTTTCCACACATGCTCTGCATGTGCAAGCTATTAATTTTTTTTTTTCAGAAAAAAGAAGAAGAAAAAAGTTGGTTATTACAGAGAAAAGAAAGTGGGAGAGAGAAAAGTGGGTTGTGGATAATTTTTTTCAAATTTTTTAAAGAAAAATACATTTTGTAAATGTCTTAATTATCCTTGTGATTTAATTAATTCTCAAAGTTTATTAATATTTTAGGGTCAATTATGTCAAAATTTTAGATTTTGGCTAACAAACCCTCTTCTCTTAATAATAGTATAGATAAAGACAGTATTCGATCCACGGAAGAAAAAAAAGTAGTCCAAAAGGACAAAAAAGAAAAGAAAAGGCTATACACAAAATAGAAGAAAAGAATAATGATGAGCTGTATGAGCTGCTCAAAGGCGTCGGTGGGTGGCTACATGTGAATCACAAATGGCCATGCCATCTTATGGAAACGTCCATGATTGGTAACCTCACTTTGTCTTTTTCTTAATTCTTCCTCTTTCAGCTTAATTAACTAGCGTTTTCTTTTCCAATTTCCACTAACATCTCTCTCACCCAGAAAAAATGGATGAAATACATTTTAGAACAGGGTATTCAAAAGCTTCATGATTCGAACCAATTTCTAAAACAAGAATCGGAAACGTTAAGAGTTTTGTATTAATTCTTATCTACTTTGAAACACAAGGAACTTAATTCAAAACTAGAAGAAACGCATAATAATGGAGGATGAAAGTGATAAAAGAGAAGAAGGAGCTTACTGAGAAAATCTCCCAAACTGAAGTTGTTGGCTGCAGCCCATTTCTGGTAATTAAGATCGGGCTTTTGGAGTTTGTCGTACCAACCCAAGGAGTCGCCCACCGTGTGGTTCTTGTAGGCATGAACATAAATACTCGAAACTGAAACAAGAATGAGAAAACATGATGAGCTGATGATGAGCGCCATTCTTCTTCTATCGTCCTCGGAGTGTGTGAGATGTGATTTTAGTACACGCTGCTGCTGGTGCTGCCGCGGGGGAGCAGATCCATTTAGTACTTGAACTTCTTATCATGTGAGCAATAATGCTACTGACAGCTACACGGATACTCTACGTGGCGCATATGTATTAGTCAAGTCAAAAGGAACCTGATAGTCAAAATGAAGGCTCAACTAGCTCATTATTTTTCACTTTAAATCGAAATTCAATGACAACGGAGCAGTATCGAATCAACCGACAATCTGAGCGGGACTGACCGTGGAGTCGCCTCTTCTTCAATAATAACCTATGTTAAAAGGATCTAATAGAGGGTAAAAGAATAACAAAGTTGTATGAAATGACAAGCTAGACAGTTAAAAACTTAAAATTCATCATGTTGGACACAGGAGAACAAAATGAATTTCATTTTTCCTAGTACCCCTACTAAGTTGATATGGTACGTTTAATGAATGTGTGCTATAAGCCTATAACATCATTTCAAATTGCTTACAGGTCAAGTAAAGGGTTGCATGAGAAACTAATAATGTCAATTCCTATGTAAGGTTCTAGCGAATGGTTTAACGCGCTATAAGATAAAATTAATCTCACGACAGTGACAATTCTTTAACTGTTATTTGATAGAAAAACATGTTGTTGTCTAGTAGCTTGTTGTCTGATTGACCTCATTCAAACGACAGTTAAAAACTATTGTCTATTGTAAAGTCGCACAACGTGTATAGGTAAGTATATGGGAAAATTTCGCAAACAGTACACCAAGTAATTGCCACTAATAATTCTTATACACAAAATTTCAAACCAAACATTTCGGTACACGAAATCTGAAACTCAACCCACTATCAGTACACGACGTCAATTTTTAACACCAAAATATCCATTATGCCCTCAATTCTTTTTTTTTTTAATAAATTTTTTTTGTTATTTTTTTTTCCTTCGTTTTTATCTCTTTCTTCTTCCTTCTTCCGGGCTCACTCCCTCGCTTCCAACGCCGCCCTTGCGAGGTGAGCTTCTCCCGCCGCTGCCGCTCCGCCTCCACGTGGTTGAGCGGCGTGTCTCGGCCCAGCCCGGGTTTCCTGCCCCGTTTCTTCGGCGCTCTTTTCATCTGGCAGTCAGAATCTGCGAAGTCCGGGTTTGGGTTCGGAGCTCCGTTCTTCTTCTTGCTAGAACCAAAAACATGTTTCATGTCGTCATTGTACGAGCTGTGATCCTCTTCCTGCACGCCGGCAATGATGCCGATGTCAAAAATGGAGAAGTTCCGGTTGATGAACTCGAGCGGTCTTGTTTCCGGGTCGGGCTGATCTGACCCGAACAACGACTTGGCTTGCTGGATCAACCCCTAGTTCACTCTTATCAAACCGGAGGAACCCATTTCAAGAACACCGTCAGAAGTTGGGATGCAGATCAAGGTTTCGATCCCGTGGATTTGGGCCTCTTTGGCTCTCTTGCAGTTGTTGAACTGAAGCTCGTGGGCCGCACTCAGCCATATTGAGGTCCCGGAGCATATATAAGGCCTTGCCTGGAACAGAGTCGTCCCCACGGCGAAAGATCGAGTGAGGGAGTGAGCCAGGAAGAAGGAAGAAGAAAGAGATAAAAACGAAGGAAAAAAAATAACTGAAAAAAAAAATTTATTAAAAAAAAAAAAGAACTGAGGGCATAATGGACATTTTGGTGTCAAAAATTGACGTTGTGTACTGATAGTGGGTTGAGTTTCAAATTTCGTGTCCCGAAATGTTTGGTTTGAAACTTTGTGTATAAGAATTATTAGTGGCTTTACTTGGTGTACTGTTTGCGAAATTTTCCCTAAATATATATCGTTTGAAGATTTCCAAATTCTGATAATTTGGTTAATTAAACTACTAAATCTTGTAAACTCAAACAACAGTTTGTTTATTTAATGTTGAGAAAAATGTTAGGACTAAATTCAGTTTACCCCCTCCAACTTTGGGGCAAAAATAAGTTTGGTCTATGATTTTTTTTTGGGCTAATTACTGTTTAGTACCCTGTGCTTTTGGTCCAACATCAATTCAGTCCCCCGACTTCCAATTTCATCAAAAACACCCCCACACTATTATTTTCTCCATCCAATAGGTCCATCCGTGAGAAATCAGTCATTTCAATCAACCGTTTAGGTCTGACGTGGCTATCCAACTCAGCCCAGGTGGGGCCCACACGGAAGTGAAATTCCCAAACTGACCCTGGCTAACCAAATATGAAAAAATCCAAAATAAATTCCAATCTTTGAGGTTGGGGAGACTCGAACTCACACCAACACCTTTCATTTGCAAAGGCCCAACCACCAGACCACTTGCATGGTATTGCAATATTACAAACGAAAATAATATATGTATAATAGTTTTAAAAACTCTCCTTCTCCACCCACCTCTCTCCTCCTCTCCTCTTCTTCTTCCTCTGTGCATTCCCAGTTTGCCGGGCTTGCTTTGTTTCCTTCTTTCATGTCGTCGTTGCTTCCCAACCTTTGTCAAATACCCAGTACGACGCCGTGTTTGTCCAATGTCTGGTCACGGTGGAGTTTCGATCGGTCGGGCTCGGGGCGAGAACCGGTTTTACAACCTGCCCCCGATTCGAGAGCGACAACACCAGCAACAGCTTCAGCGGCAGCAGAAGCTTGAACAGGAGAATTAAGCAGCAGCATCAGAGGCGGCCGGTGTCGGTGGTGGAGTCCAACGACTGTGCTACGTCGCATAGTTCCTGGTCGGGTCAGGAAGCGCTCAGCGAGGCCGCGAATTTAGATCGGTTCCTTAAGTTCACAACGCCCCTGGCTCGAGCTCATTTTTGGCCCAAGGTATTGGAAAATCATAAATACTTTTGGAAGAAAAATCCTTGTCTTTGAGGCGGTTTTGGTTTTGGTTTTGTTAGAAAACAACAATTGAATTAGACTAGAACATTCTCCAGATAATGGAAATTTTAGGAAAAGTAGATATATAATTATGTGGCATTGCTGAGAATTTTGAAGTTTCTGAGGGAACTAGAGCCTCTGCCCAGAGCTGCACACCAGACGCAGAAGCAACGACGACATGAAAGAAGGAACCAAAGCCCGGCAAACTGGGAAGGCACAGAGGAAGAAGAAGAGGAGAGGAGGAGAGAGGTGGGTGGAGAAGGAGAGTTTTTTAAACTATTATACATATATTATTTTTTTAATTTGTAATATTGCAATGCCATGCAAGTGGTCTGGTGGTTGGACCTTTGCAAATGAAAGGTGTTGGTGTGGGTTCGAGTCTCCCCAACCTCAAAGATTGGAATTTATTTCGAATTTTTTCATATTTGGTTGGTCAGGGTCAGTTTGGGAATTTCACTTCCGTGTGGGCCCCACCTGGGCTGAGTTGGATAGCCACGTCAGCACCTAAACGGTTGAAATTGACTGATTTATCACGGATGGACCTATTGGATGGAGAAATAATAGTGTGGGGGTGTTTTTGATGAAATTGGAAGTCGGGGGACTGAATTGATGTTGAACCAAAAGCACAGGGTATTAAACAGTAATTAGCCATTTTTTTTTAAATCATGATCGTCCCTGCACTTCTAATTTCTATTACCCGCGTCCAAATTTCAAAGTTGGCTCCAATCATGACGTCATAAGTTGAATTGGCACTGACATGAAGACTCATTTTTTAGCCTTTGACCCTTAGTTGGATGAATTGTCCAAACTACCCCTTGTTACCATATATTCTTCTTCTTCCTTTGATTTTGCTCTCCCTACTCGCCTTTCTTGCAGCTCTTGCCATTGGCTTCTACCATTGGCTTCTACCATTGCTCTTCTTCTTCACTTCTCCAGAGAGACCTCAAAACCCTCTATGTTCCCTTAAAGACTTAGTTGAACTCTTCCTGCCTCCTCGAGGGTTCCCTCTATTCCCCTGTCATCTGTAGTTGCTTGCAAATAGACGAATGTCATTTATACATACACAAATTCATCTAAACAAACACCATCATTGACAAGACCTCTCTGGATTTCATCCTGAAATCTGAAGTGGCTCTGTGGGGCCCACCTTAGAAGAAATTACACTAAAAATTTGGCAAAACTTCCCCTAAAAGCGCACTACCCAAAACATGTAAAAACAATCTGATACTCCTCAATAATCATATCCATCCTCATCTCCTAGAACCTTCCTGCTCCCTACAATTCAAAACCAACACCCTAACAATTTCAATAAGTTTGAATCTACTCAAAGACAAAGTTATACAAATATTGGTCATCAGAGCAACTAGACAATGAATTGAATAGAATACTAATAGGTTAAACATATAACCTTCATCAATGACAGGAGTGGCGAACACTATACCTCGACTGCTATGTACACTCGACCTCAACCTATCTGCAGACTGGGCACGTAAAACAGAAAAGTCTAGGGAAAAACATTTAGAAAACTGTTAAAGTGAGTGGACGAAAAATAAATAATTTCAAGAAAAACAAATAACATTGTAATGCTTTCCCAAATTGACTTTCAGATAAAAACCAAGCATGTAGTAAGGATTTGAGGAAATAATTTTAATTATTCTCTAATATCTAAATCTCAAATAAATTCAAATCCTTTGTCATCTAAAATCCGTTCAAACTAATAAAATACTCATGTGATAAAATATCTTAAAATCATTCAGAAATCTGTGAAATACT